>JBBPFD010000140.1:108357-137815 GCA_038363315.1 Mugilogobius chulae
TTTTAACTCCCAGAATAGTAACTTGTAAGTCGGATCCAAAGTGACACATAGTGCAGGTTAAAGACCCAGAGTTTACCTGCAGCATACAGGCCAGGAACCACTCTTTTCAACCACAATATAGTGGCTCTCTACTGGCAGCAAACTGGCCACTATCAGCCTCTGAGTCTCTGCCCAGGCCTGGTGCTCCTCTCTGGGCCAAGTGCTCTCACACTCTGCCTCCTGGAGCCTCTTCGCCACCTCCACAGACTCCAGGAGAGCCTCACACTCTGCCCAGGAAAGATGCTCCTATCTGGGCAGGTGAAGACATACATAAAGTACGTACATTTCGGCTTGACTAAATTGTTTCTTTACTTTTGACAGATCATGCCCTCCAGGACAGTGAGGACGAGGACGAGAACCAGAACATAGAAGAGGATCTGGATACTGAAATGCCAGACGAAACAAATGAAACATCCCAGCCTGTTACAATTGAAACATCCAACCATCCTTCACTGCAAGCGGTCCAAAGACCGTCACACAAAAGACCGTCACGCACCCCCACTTCAGCTCGCCGAACAGTCGTAAAGAGAACGTGGAACCAAAGAGAGGTCAAAGCCGTGGAAAAGCACTTGATGCACTTCATAAACTTGTGTCGAGTTCCGGGCAAAGCAGACTGTGACAAGTGCCTTCGGCTTGAGAAAGTCACACTCAAACGGAGGGATTGGTTAGCAGTAAAATACTATGTGAAGATCGAATCACAGCTCTTAAAAGAACAGTTTAATAATTATATTTCAATTTATGTTAAGAAGATTTCTTTTTATTTATTTTTGTGTGTCATTATTTCCTAAAAATTTATTCCAATAGCCAGTGTACATGGTTGGGTCTCATAACTATCTCTATCCCTGAAATGTCCCCATAATTTTTTATGGAAAAAATATTTTTTGAAGACTAATTACTGCTAAGGAAATTTAGAGAACCATATCATATTTTTTGGGCTCTGGTAGAACCAGCAGAAAGGGACGTTCCCATAAGGCATGTTCTAGTCATGCGTCCCTACAATATGTTAAAGACATGTATGTGTGTGTGTGCGTGTGCGCGCAGCAGTTCATTTTAAAGTAAATACTTTTAATAGTGTGTCATTTTCTTTATTAAGGCCAAGCTGCAGAAGTAAACAGCTTAAAGGCTCGGACAAACGTGATTGAAAACCATGTTAACTGTTCATATGTGAGAGGAACTAAACTACTACATCTACAACAACAACTCATTCTCTTCAAGGTTTCAAGGGGAAAGTTCCAGTTTAGGCTTTTGTAAATGTTTGATGATTTGGACTGTATACATCTGTGAAAGAGTTAATGTTCAGATTTTAAAGTTGATTTTGTGTTTCAGTTGGACAAGTAGCTTTCTCCGCCTCTTTAGTGGTTTCAGAAACAGTAAACCTCGGACCCTTTAACACTCACACACCTTTGGTCTTCAAACATGTGGTCACAAACATTGGAAATGCCTACAACCCAAACACAGGTGAATGCTCTCACACATGTTACAGTGATCTATGTGGGAGTTACAACACTAATATTATCTCTGTCTCCTACAGGCTTTTTCACTGCACCAGTGAGAGGAGCCTATCACTTTGAGATCTACATCTATGGGGCAGGGCATGCTTCATATGGTTCAGGAGCTGTGTTGGTGAAGAATGGAGAACACATATTTCTAACCTCTGAACATCAGACAAATGGATTTGTCAAATCTTCCAATGGAGTCACGCTGCTGCTGGAGACTGGAGATGTCGTGTTTGTGTGTCAGTCACAGAATACAAGAATTTATGATAATTTGAATCACCACACCACATTCAGTGGTCACCTGCTGTTCCCCATGTGAGAAAAAAGTTTTTTATTGTTCAATCTAAAGTAACATAAACATACGGCTGTATATATTGTATATCAAGATATTTTCTGGATAAGATATAAATTTGGTCGTACTGATAGATTTTTTTTTTTATATAGAAAAAAGCTGTTCCAGAGAAAAACAGTCAAAATCAGAAGATCAATTAGATTTTCTGTTTGTTATAATTTGTTGCAAACTATCACCTTGAGTTATGTATGACATTGTGTAGGTTATTTAGTTTTAATCAGCAAGAGGCAAAACTAAAAATAATTTACTTTTCTACTTTTAAACCAAGAGGTTACAATCTTAGAACTAAATTACTTACGGTATCTCAAAAATCTCAATATTCTTGAGATTGCAGGAATGATATTCTCTGTTTGCTTCCACAAATTTTAACCAATCATTGTTAGAGCTGTAACATTATGTTTTGGATAATATAAAATGTTTTCTTTTATGTTGAATTTCTTCTTTATTAATGCTCTTGTGTTACTAACATTCTTTTGACCCTTTTGTATATTCTTGAAATCCTTTGTGAATTGTTCTTGAGGATCAAACAAAACACTGATAAACAAATCAATGATTAAATATCAAACAGCAGGACAAATATTATATTACTTCCTTATTATACCATGGTCCTCAAACATTCTGTTGTTAAATAATATATTTCTGTTATAAAGATTCCTAAGTAATAAATCAATGGTAAAACTTGAGTAGTTCCAACAGGTGAAAAGTAATCTGTATAAAGTCTGTATCAAAGGTGATTCAAGTCCTTACAAAGTTCACCATTGTCTTTTGACTTAAAGTAAGAAGTTGTATTTGGATTGATTTCTTCATGTTTGAGTCTTGTATGGAGCTCATCAGTGACCGCCCACTTCCTGGTTCCAAAATCTCAGACCCCATGTTAAACTGCCATAGGGGATTCGATAAAAAATATATTAAAAGTTTGGAAACGTCCTTGGGGCTAAGCAGTTATGTGGTGAGTCAGGAGCATAAGACCTACATTTTTGTTTAAAACCCGTTTTTTTCAGCTTTATAAACTACGAAGTTATTACGGCATTTTGCTGAATTTTAAGTTCTAGATGTTGTTTTTTAGACTGAAAACAACTGTGCTGTGGATCTGAGTTAGCACATAGCTGGTTAGCCCGCGATATGTCTTTAAACTCTTAATATTTGAATTTTTCGAAAAGCCTATGGTACTATAACATGGGGCAAAACTCTTCCGGAACCAGGGCGATCTTCCACTGTGCAGCTCCATTGTCCTGTAGCTGAATCTGATTTCACCTATCACCTGTCTCCGCCCACTTGTCTGTTTTGTTCATGATTTCTCAGAAAATTTAACCTTGTGGCAGTTTAAAAAAATGTCACGTTGCCACTTTCCAACAAAACAAGTAACTTTAACATGAAAAAGGTGGGACTTACAGTATCTGTTCTGCAGTTTTGAACAGGGAAGCAATACATCTGTTTATATTTTGAGACGTTTTACAATGAACATAATGTAAATTACTGATCTTAGTTTATTATTAACTCTTTCACTGCCAGCCCTATTCTCACTTTGACCCCCCTTCCCTGCCAGGACTTTTTGCTAATTTTAAGCAATATCACAGCTCCACAAAAAACCTTGTGCAACTGGAATTATGACATTTTATACACCAAATGAGACCTACAATTGTCTACTTTCATTTAAAAAAATAAATGTTATTCTACATTATTCCGTTCTCTTTTTATAGGCATTTGAAATTCGTTGTTTTCATTACATTTCAGTGTTTGACGAGAAACTTTTGAGATAACGTCCTTTTTCTAAATCAAACTTCATGTCAGTGTTATTTTTGTCTGTTCTACTTTTTAGTGAAAGAATATGAGCCAGTACAATGAAATAATGTTTTTAGGATAAAAATACAAGCTTCACGTGATTAAAACAATGAGGTCGAGTGTCTTTTTCATCTTTAAACCAACAAAACCTGTGTTACAGACGAGGATGCATCACAGGACTTTTTCTACTTTCTGTCGCAGATTCTATAGATTCAGACGCTTTCACAGGGCAAAGATTATTATTTAACCCTTCAAACATGAAGAAATACAGTAGTTTGACTTACTCTGACACCTATGGATCGCTCACAGAAGAGAAAGTTTAGTTTTTCTCCTGGAGACTCGCTGCATGACTCGTTCTCCTCAGAGTCCTAGTCCAGTAGGGTCGTCTTTTCTTCATTTTAAAGATCAAATATCTGCTCTAAACTTACTCAACAATGTTTTTAGTCCAAGATGTGTTGCCTGTAATCCGTTTGAAAAGAAACACGATCCTTTAGAGGCGGATGATTACTTAAACACAGCCAACTGCGCTCCGTAATGTAAACAGGAAAGACGTGCATTTTTCCGGTCCTTGGCTTCCTCTGCGGCCTTGTGCTAATGTGATACTGCCCTCCGGTGGTGAATATATGAAAGTGCAACATGATTGTTTACTGCTGGTGCACCGGACACGTGCGTCAGAGAACCCTCTATCGCCGCATATAAAAAAAAGCTTATGACGACACGTTGTCGTCATTGGCAGGGAAAGAGTTAAATACATGGAGAAAACACAGTGGGTCTTTTTTAAGTAAAAAGTAGGTGTGTATTTTTTATTAAACGGATAAAGGTGTGTTTTTATATAGCACTTTTCCACCTTTCAAGACACTCAAACACTCAAACCCACTCAGTGCACACAGACTGAAGCAATGTGGGTTTAGTGTCTTGCCCATGATGGTTTGTGTGAGGTTGTGTTGGGCTCATAGTTCATATAATAATCAATAGCCTATTTATAATTATGTTTTGAAGACATAGTGACCTAATTATGGAATCTCCAGTTCATCTTATCTAAACTCATGTGCACATGAGCGATAAGAAATGATTCCCAATAACAAGTAATAAAGTGTGTATTATATAGAAGTGTGTGTCTGTGTTGGGCTCATAGTTGTTTAAACAATGGAAAGAGTGAGTGTGCTGTGTGTTCTGCTGCTGCTGCTCTGCTCTCCTTCAGGAGCTGAACTTCAGGACAATGAGATCAGTGAGCAAAGACAAGCCGGTCCTGAGAGTGTGAATGTCCCGGAGCAGCCTCAGCCCTATCCATCAAACCTCGACGCTGTGCTGCGAGACATGAGCGCCGCTCTGGCTGAACACAGAGTCAGGATCCAGCAGCTGCAGGACGTCAACCAAGGTCTGACTCAACACTTCACTGTGACACTGTTCAGTCATGTTATGTGTTTATGTCTCATCTGTCTGTCGTCTTAGAACAAGCAGCCAAACTGAGAGAGCTGGAGTTCAAGACCCGAGATATGGACTCACAGCAACAAGGTACAAGAGTCAGTCACTTTAAGTCTCACGATGTGTTCAGAATGAAAGAAGCAACTATTGTTTAGTTGAACTTGTTTAGTGTTTTGTTTTGTGTTACTGATGTTGAGGACAGACAGAAGGATAGTTCTGGATCCATTGTGGTTTCTAAATTGGTGTCAAGCTTTTGTTCTGGATATGTAAATTCAGTTTCAAAAGATATTGTCACAAGATCAGTATTTGCTGAAGACTGACTGGATTGTGCTTGTGTTTTAAGTCTAACAGCCCAAGTAAAGGAGCTGGAGAAATTTTTACAGATACAGTAAAATTTTGATGCTCCAGTTAAACAGTGATAGTCAAAGTGAGGTTCATACAATTATTTAGGGCAATAACAACTCTTCAGTGACTGTATTCTAAGAGACATTTAACGCTGGAGCAGAGGCACGCACACATTGTAGAATTTACAAATTAAAATTAGGATAAAATTAAACAGGTATTTTCTATTAGTGAATCACATGCAACATCCTCATGACTCATCCAGGAACCACTCACTCCATTCATGCATTGGCAGCATGCACCTGTGGAAACTGGAAACGTTTAGGCATAACATTGTCATCAAAATAAAACTCATTGCTTAGGCGTAGAATACCTGACCCAAGAAGAAAATGTGAGAAAATTCAGATTTTTGGTATCTGAAGTTTCTATAGAAATCGGAATGCAAAATAAACCTTTACATTCTGGATAAAATCCAAGTTTTCACCTTTGACTTCTGGAAACTTTGAAACACATGTCTTTTTCAAAACTTTTCATTTTTGAAAAATATATATGTAGTCCTGTAGAACATTACATGTGAGTTTTGACTTGGTTCTGATGGATTCAGACCAGGTTCTGTCCTGTTTGGGTCTACACCAGTTCACAATGGTCCAGACTGGGCCTACACTGTGCTGTGGTTAAGATGGTTCTGACTAGATTTGGACCTGTCTGGACTTGGTATGGACTAGATTAGACTGTCTTTGTAATGGTCACAACTGGGTTTGGACAGGCGATAACAAAGTTACAGAAAAAGTGGGAGCAAACCCAAAGCACTTGGGTTTGCATCATACAATAAAAGTTTAAAAAGCTTTTATTAATCTGGGCTTTTTCATTCTTAAAATATTTCTTTAAAAACCACGTGCTTTCTTCAGAGTGTGATTCACCAGCCCGATCTCACCTGAAAGCGTACATATACCACGACATAACGCAACATGTAAATTGCGTATGATTAGCACGAGTTTACGGCTCTTTTGGGTAATTATAGTACGTGTCACAGTCTCCGTTCATTTCAATGGTGGTTGTTAAGATGTGTTCTTATTCATGAAAATTAACAAAATCCTAAATCTAATCTTAACCTACCCCAAGCCCTAACCCTAATCTTATCCATTTTAGTAACTTTATGCCTAAACTTAGCCGTTTCACCTGAAGAAAACGTCCCCGCGTGGCTTCAACCAAAACTCACAAGCATTTTTACGCTTTTTCATATCGTGCTATATGTACTGCGTAACATAAGTACGCAAAACAGGACTGATATCGTGCTAAAAAATACTATTTTTGTGTCGTGCTATATGTACGCCTTCTTGTGAGACTGTGTTGGATTCACAGCAATCCACTAGCTCTATTTAATGATTAAGCGATGTGTAACACCTGGTAGGGGGAAGTGGTCTAATCAGGGAGTTCAAATTGGTAAATAGTCAATATATTTTGTGCTTCACAGAAAGCAGAAGACAAATATACATTTGTATAACTCAAGATTTTGAGTAAAGTTTTTATATTGTGGTTGAGTCTAGGGCTGAGAAAAGTATGGATCAAATATGATCTATAGGGCAGAGGTGTCGAACTCATTTTGACAAAGGGCCACATTGGCATCTTGGTTGTCCTCGAAGGGCCAGTTGTAACTAAAATTAACCATACTAATCTTTAATGTACTACAGATAATAGTTGGATTTGATTATTGTATGTTCATTTGAAGTGACAATTAGTCCATTTGTCTGCAAAATGACTTACTCTTTAAGTTTTAAACAAATCATCATATAAGAACATGAGGGCCGCATAAAAGGAGGTGGAGGGCCACATCTGGCCCCCGGGCCTTGAGTTTGACATATGTGCCATAGGGTCTGTTGATAATGCTCTGTATCAGAGCTGGTTAAATGTTTAAGCCACAGGCAAATAGATTTAGATTCATCAATTAGCAAACCTTATATTCTACAGAAACAAGCAACACCAATAATATTTTTCTTTGTCTTAGGCCAAGCTGCAGAACTTAACAATTTAAAGGCTCGGACACACGTGACTGAAAACCATGTGGCGTCTCTGAGGAGAGACAGAACAGGTGAGACTTGGTCATTGGTGCTGAAAGTTCTAACTTTATATTCAGACAGTTACTAAAACTGCTCAGAGGAACTAAACTACAACAACTCATTCTCTTCAAGGGGAAATTAAAGTTTGAACTTTTGGAAATGTTTGATGTATACATTTAGCGTTAATGTTTAGATTTTAAAGTTGATTTTGCTTTTCAGTTGGACAAGTGGCTTTCTCCGCCTCTTTAGTGGCTTCAGGTGAACAACACCTTGGACCTTATAACACTCACACCACTTTGTTCTTCAAACACGTGGTCACAAACATTGGAAATGCCTACAGCCCAAACACAGGTGAATGCTCTCACACATGTTACAGTGATCTATGTGGGAGTTACAACACTAATATTATCTCTGTGTCCTACAGGTGTTTTCACTGCACCAGTGAGAGGAGCCTATCACTTTGAGATCTACGTCCATGGACTACCGCATTTTTCACATCCTTCAGCAGCTGTGTTGGTGAAGAATGGAGAACACATATTTATGGCCTATGAACATCAGTCATTTGGATCCGCCACTTCAGCCAATGGAGTCACACTGCTGCTGGAGACTGGAGATGTTGTGTTTGTGCGTCAGTGGCAGAATTCAAGAATTTATGATAATTACAATCACCACACCACATTCAGTGGTCACCTGCTGTTCCCCATGTGAGAAGTTTGTTTCTTTATTGTTCAGTCTAAAGTAACATAAACATAGGGCTGAGCGATGCATCAAAATATATTGTATATCAATATTTTTCTGGACAAGTTATACATTTTCCCGTATTGTACAAATTATTATAATTGAATTTTGTGTGAAAAGAGCTGATAAAACTGATGAAAACACCAGTTGGTCACAGCTCAGAGAATAATGACAAAATCAGAAGATCAATCAGAATCTCTATTTGTTATAATTTGTTGCAAATTATCATCTTGAGTTATGTATGACATTGTAAATTTTATTTAGTTTTAGTCAAGAGGCATTACCAAATATTAATTTACAATTCTACTTTTAAACCAGCAGGTTACAGTCTTAGAACTAAGTAAGGTATGGTATCTCAAAAAATGTCAATATTCTTGAGATATTCTCTTTTTCCTTCCACAAATCTTAACCAATTATTGGTATAACTGTAACATTATGTTTTGGATACAATTAAATGTTTAGTTTGATGTTGAATTCATTTTGGATTTCCTTTTGTATATTCTTGTAATCCTTTATGAATTGTCCTTGAGGATCAAACAAAACACTGAGAAACAAATCAATGATTAGTTTAGTTTAGTTTATTTATTTGGGTTTTTTTTTTTGAGCAAGCAAAAGCGAAAACAAGGACAATGCAGTACACACCATGTTTGCATAGGCATTATGCTCAAAAAGGAGTGGGTAGAAGAAGAACTTATATATTCCCACCCCTTCTCTTCTACAAATCAGAATACCATATTTCAATTGACTGATTACATTTCAAATGGTGCAGGACAAATATTAGGTAACACTTTATAATAATGTCCAGATACAAATCATTTATAAATGTTAGTTAACCATTAAGATAACATTACCTGATTATCAGTAAATGATTGGATAGTATTTACTAATAATGTAAACATTTACTTCCGTCCTCTATTCTAAAGTGATGACCATTTACAGGTTTTTGAAAAAATGTATTCAGTGATATACTGTGTTATCCGATTCTCGATATCAGTACCAATATCCCGAACCCCAAAACTTAATCATAGAATTGTGCCTAAACTTAGCCAAATTGGTTCTCCCATGATAAGGTTGTTACGTCACAAACAGTCACAGAAGCCAGTGAAGGCGCTCACTTTGATCCCACACTGGTTTACCTCAAAAGTGTAGATGATCTAACCACTACATAGACATCACTTTAGAATAGGGGCCGGAAGTAAATGATTAGT
Organism: Mugilogobius chulae; assembly: GCA_038363315.1. NCBI lineage: Eukaryota > Metazoa > Chordata > Actinopteri > Gobiiformes > Gobiidae > Mugilogobius > Mugilogobius chulae. The sequence goes on from JBBPFD010000140.1 coordinate 117,797, forward strand.
AAATGTTTATTTATTATTAGTAAATACTATCTAATCATTTAGTAATGATTAGATAATGTTATCTTAATAATTTGTAAATGATTTGTATCTGGACATTATTATAAAGATTCCTAAGTAATAAATCAATGGTAAAACGTGAAAAGTTCCAACAGGTGAAAAGTAATCTGTATACCGTCTGGGTAGCACTTTACATTACGGCTCGGTAATAACATGGTAATAGCTAGGTAATCGCATGGTAATAAGGTGTAATAATGTGGTAACAGCAAGGTAATAGCAATGTAATAACAAGGTAATACAAAAGTAATTACCATGTAATTAATTTGATGTTACATTGCTGTTACAAGGCAATATACACATTTTTCTTAGTAATAGTTTGCAATTTCCATGTGTCTGCGTCATCATCTAAGCAACAAGGAAGCATTTCTGTTAATTATCTTGAAATAAGACTCATGCTTTCAACACTATTTACAGGTAATTACAAAGGATTTCATCTTGTAATATCGTGTAATTGACAATTTTGTGTATATATGTTACTATGTCAATCATCACTGATGACTCAATGGAATAATTCTGTAATTTCTATAAAATAATTGATAAATTGTATTTACTATGGAAATTAAACCAAGAAACACACTTGGTAGTTTCTAAGTAATAAACTGGAAACAGGGCTGCAAAATTAACTTTTTGCTGTTTCTACTTTGTTTCATAGAAATAAAGCCCAAGTCTTCAGTCCTCAATGCTTTTTGATGCTGTGGACAGGTCAGTAAACACAGTTTTTCAATAAAGTTTATTCTGTACAATTAAAATGGGGGTGAATATGAGTGTGGTAAACCTGTAAAAGAAGCATAGCATGCTGCACAATACCATTATGAACTTATTTAGTAACTCATTGTGACAATAAAGTCACTGTAAGCTAAAACTCACAAGCTAATGCTAACGTTAGCATACAAAGCTAGCGCTAATAAAAACAAACCAACACAGAACTCGACTATTCACTTAAGAACTTCGAAGCTACATTATATATACTTAAAGTTCAAAGTGCTAAGGTGTTACTAAATCCCTAAATACAAACATCAAGGCTGTGCTGACTCAGGAGGACACAGCAAAGCAACTTGTACGGGATCCATGGAGGACTTCAACAGGAAATGAACCACTTCCAGGTCACCTTGATACCCCTTTATTATTTACTAATTCCTACTTGTATTTCTTGGTATGGCCATCCAGTTATTACTATAATATTGTTTAAAGATATTTTGTGGTTCTCACATTTACTTTTTTAATAAGTTTGGCAAATCTGACTTTTTTTTTTTGATAAACCAGAAGTGATCCGTTTTCGTACTTCCTGTTGAGCTAACAATGAAGTCGTCCATGGATTCCGTTCTAGTTGCTTTGCTGTGTCCTCCTGACTCAGCACAGCCTTGATGTTTGTACACTCAAGGAAAAAAAAACGCAACACTCAGTTTTCTGAGTTTTTGGGGGGCAGAATAATTTTCTTTTTGAGATCCGCCTGTTTCATATGAACCTTCCATCCATTTCTAATGCTCAGGCCAACTCTTGTGGCGTTTACACATTTTCAAGTCCAATAACACAACCAAGCAGGGGCGTAGCCAGAAATTTTTTGCTAGGGGGCCAGGCAGGGCCAAAGCAATTGTAAGGGGGGCCGGAAAAAGCGGGGGGTCTGGGGGTGCACCCCCAGGAAAATTTGAACCAAAAGGAAAGACATTTCCTGCATTTTGGTGAATTTTAGAAGTCTGACAAAGTGAACACATTAGAATTGCAAACATGAAAATTAAGATTTTTTTGATAAGGTAGCATGCATTTACACCAGTTTTATGTGCCAATGCGGTAAAGTAGGGCTGGGCGATATATTGCTATATATCATATACTGTATATGTACTGGACAAGATATTGCTCATATTGTACATATCACAGGGGAAAAAGAGCTCCTAAAACTGATAAAAATCAGTTACAGTTAAAGGGGACCTATTGTGTCAAAGTCACTTTCTAAGATTTTAACCTTGTGGTCTTCCTTCATCATTAGTTTACTCAAAGTTATATTTGAATTGATCCATGCGTGTTGGAATAATCTTGTTTTGTTCTTCAGCTGCAGTTCAAGTGCTCAGAATCCTTGTTCTCACCTACCACCTATCCCCTCCCACTTGTCTGTATTTACTTGTTATATTTCAAAAGATTAATACTCAAAGTGAAGCATGTATGGTTCAAAACTGTCCCCTAGCCACTTTCCAACAATAATAATTTGTTATTTTAAGTCTGTTGCTTTTTACAGTGACATTCAGATCTGCAGTTTTGAACAGGAAGTCAAGTAGAGCTGTTTCTATTTTCAAGTAGTTTTAGATCAATTTTGTGTTTTACAATGAACAAAAGATAGATTACTGATCTGCACATGTTCTAGTTTCTTACTAAATATAAACACAATAGGTCCCCTTTAAAAAGAAAAGTGACAAAGAGAAGAAGATCAATTAAATTTTCTTTTGTTGTAAAAGTCAAAATAGTTTTACTCAGTAAAAGGCATGACTAAAATTTATGTATTCAATAAAAATGTACATTTCTACTTTCTAATTAGCAGACTAAAAGCTTAGAAAAAATAATTCACTTTAAAAAATATCATTTAAAAAATAGAGATAGCATATAACGAGATATGAACAAAATATTCTGAAATTTACATTTTTGTTCATCACCCAACCCTAAGGTAAAGCAAACATTACTGTAGATCTATAAAATAACACTAAACTGCATAAGTCATGATCTTTCTCTTGTAGCTCAGATAATATTGCTAAAGGTTTGATTAGTATTAATATTTTTGTTATTCAATATCAATTATCTTTATCATCATCATCATAATCATGAGAATTTAACTGTTAAAATAAGTTATTTTAATAATCCCTCTCAGTATAATGCAGTTTTGTGTTTTCTGACATAAATACATAACACAGCTTATGAAATTAAGGATCCAGTTGCAGGTGTGGGGACGTAAGTCGTTGGAGAGCAATAATTTTCAGAGCTCACTGTATTTCAGAAATATAAAAGAGCCTAAAAACACCAACCCCTCAGGCCACGTTACCAGAAGCCTATAATAGGCCTACATCATGAATGTATTATATTATCATTGAAGAGGCCATTCTTTTTGTTACTAGTCTAAATTGTATAGAACCAAAATAAGTCTTATTTTAGTCACCTAGGCCTACTTAACACAGCTTTTACACTTGTTATCCCAACCTTAGAGCAGCATACCCGGCCTAAACACGAGGTTTACACAATCCAACAGCTCTAAAACCTAGTCCTCACTCAGAACAGTTAAACAACGTCTGCACAATTCATCCACAGTCAGGAAGAGTAGGCACGATGCACGATCAAAATACGAGAACATGGCGTTAGCACAGCGTCAACACTGCACACACACACTACAGGATGAAGCACACACCGGACCGCTGTGACAGCCAGCCCAGGCCATCTCGCAAACAAATTAACTACAGACATATTTGATCCAAACTACTAAAAACAAAGTTCTTACCTTGCTTCACAGTGAAATAAACAGTAGCTGAGCATGGTCCGGTTTGTTTTGATCATGCAGTTCAATCCAAAAGGCAACGTTAAACCAGCAAAGTCCCATCGAGTCAGAAAGGTCCGCAGGTTTAGTCGCACAGATCCGTCTCTTACACAGCGTGTTACCGCGTAAAATTACAGTTCTTAACTTTCCTTTTCTCCTCTTGGCAAACTCGGTTTAAAAAATCCCTCGCGTCTCTTGCCTGCTCCTGACGCTGCTGCTCTGGCTCCAGGCTGTGAAAAACAGTAGGCGGACTGGAAAATGTGGAGTGGAGTTTTTCTTCTTCTTCTTCTTCTTCTTGTGCGTTTGGGGCAGGCTAGACGCCTTGTGGCGTATTGCTGCCTTTCACTGTTCATTCAAGGTACTGCAGGTCGACATCATACTTCAGATTCTTTGGTACAAGTTGGGTGGAGTTTTTCTGGGAGCAGGCATTCAGGTTGTGGAAAAGAGAGGTATACTGGAAAATATGGACCGGACTTTTTCACTACTTGAGTTTAAACACTTCATTCGCGGAATGGAGTTACTTTTGTCCCGGATCGGGGAAAATGCAACTCAAAGAAAGCATCTGAGGGGGGCCAGTGGGGTGGCCAGGGGTTAATGAGGGGGGGGCAGTGGCCCCCCCTGGCCCCCACCTAACTACGCCATTGCAACCAAGCAATAGAGCAACCCCCAAACCAAAAGTGACAGGAATTTCATCAGACTGTCAATAGTTCACGTGACCCCCGTTGGCCCTGGACAGCAATTATTCGTCGCCTTATGGATCAGCAGTAGTGTCTGAGTTGATTCTGTGGAATTGCCGCCCATTCTTCCACCAGTGCCGCCCTCAGCTGCTGCTGAGTTTCTCCTATAGTGTCCTGTACACCCGATCTCGGCCATCTGCTCTGAAGCACTGGAACCTTTTTTTGAACACAACTTGGGACCACCTCTGCAAAGTCCAACGACGATGTGCAGTGCACCATTCGACCAGAGCTTGGCGATGTTGGGGGGTAAGCACTGATCCAACATATGGCCAATATGGTCGAATTGAGGCGATTATGGAAGCGATTACGGTTGGTTCTGGCCAACACTGGCCTGTGGTGTGTCCCAATTGTCTTGGCTGTGGACCTGGTGGTGGCTGAACCTGTCACGGAGATTTGCGGGGCGGTTGGCGCGGTCTTGTACAGCGGTCATTACACGGGGGCGACCAGTATGAGGGCGGTCGTTAGAGGAACCAGTGGCCTGGTATCGCTCCACAAGACGACTAATGGTAGAACGATGACTCCAAACACCCTGGCAACAGCAAAACAACACCGTCCAGCTTGGAGCTGCCAATAGATGACTTGCAACACACGTCACTTCCCGTGCCGCCAAAAAGGGTGCCGCCCCATTTCGGTGAAAACAAAGCCCCGCGTACATTGAAAATAATGGGAGACTATCGATTGTAAACTTCAGATACGTCTAAAAATTATATTTAGTGTTTTGTATCATGTAGTAAAAGACAAACGGAAGGCAAAGGATCAGCGGTTTGACTTTAGACGCTTCACAGACAGAACGGTAAACGTTTAAACTGACCCAATAGACCCAATGCTAATCATAAGTGCTTGTAACAGACGTGTATATTTTCGTATTAAAACACCCATGGATGCTCACGTTTTATGAGAAATGAGCTGACAATCAAAATATAAATAAATAATATTTATTAATCCACAAAATGATTGGTCTTTTTTGTGCTTCGCTAGCTTGATATCAAGAAACATACTTATAACTGTAGCTAAGATTGTGCTTGTTTGTTTTAGTCATGTCCCTAATTTATTGTGTTGGATTTTGTTAAGTTAAATTAAATGTCTGATGTCTTGTCTTTACTGCAATGTGCATTTGTGGTCATCACATAAGGAAAAAAAACTAGTGTACATACCACTGGGCTCAAGCTACAGTTAGCAGACTAGTTACTTACAATAATGGACATTATTATAATTCAACATCAAACACACAGAGCCTAGTCAAATATTTACATAATTTATTTGTTATAAAATTACTAAACTAATTCGAATAAATGAGTTATTTCTAAAAACGGCCAGTGTGTGGAGCCGTTTAGCCGAGGCAGAGAAGCTAGCTCTAATCAGCAGACGTATCTTAATAAAACACTATCTTTTTCGACTGTTAGCTTTAGTCTCACACATCCTTACAAACGTACGGCTGTTTTCTATGGCTCCAGTGGCTAGTTTTCAATTTATTTGGCCAAAAAGGAGAGAAAAGCTGAACATTTGTATCTACCGCCATTGACTTGAATGGAATGTTTTCACAGAAAGTGGGCAGGTACTTTTGTGGAGCAGCAAAAATGCCCGTATGTTGCAAGTCATCTATAGCTCCATCCCTCTCTGGTTGAGACAATCGTTTCATCGTGAAGAAGTGTGTTTTGGCTTCATTCTGGTGCCTTTTATGAAGACTTGAGCACAGTTACCCAGCGGTAAAAGTCAACTCTGAGTTTCAAACATAATTTTCTGTGAATAAATGACCCTGTAATGCACTCTTTAATGTTCTCACAATCAGTCAAGCCAAACCAAGAAATGTATTCACCTGTCTTCAGCTTAACTATGGTGCTAGCCTGTTTTTCCAAATCGTTTTCTAAGGAATTTTTGAAAATTAAAATGTTGCGCTTCTTCTTTCCTTGAGTGTATTTAGGGATTTAGTAACACCTTAGCATTTGGAACTTTAAGTATAAATAATGTAGCTTCGAAGTTTTTAGTCGAGTTTTGTGTTTGTTTTTTAGGGGTGCACGGTAGCAGAGTGGTTAGAGCTCTGGCTTCCCAATAAGGAGGTCGTGGGTTCGACTCCCGGGTCGGACCATATCAACATCTCACGATCTCTCTGGGTGGAGTTTGCATCTTCTCCCCGTGTCACCGTGGGTTTTCTCCGGGTACTCCGGTTTCCTCCCACCTCCAGAAACATGCATGTTTAGGTTAAATGGGCATCACTGTAAAAATTTCCCTTAGTGAATGACTGAGAGAGTGAATGTTTGTCTGCCTAACCCTGCGATAAGTTGGCCACTGTCCAGGGTGTTTCCCCGCCTAAGGCCCAAAGTCACTGGGATAGGCTCCAGTCACCCGCGACCCCTAACGGGATTAAGCGGTAGAAAATGAATGAAAAATGAATGAATTGTGATTGTTTTCATTAGCGCTAGCTCCGTATGCTAATGTTAGCATTAACATGCATGTTTTAGCTTACAGTGACTGTAGTGTCACAATGAGTTACTTTATAAGTTCATAATGATATTGTGCAGCATGCTATGCTTCTTTTACAGGTTTACCACGCTCATATTCACCCCCATTTTAATTGCATAGAATAAAATTTATTGAAAAACTGTGTTTACTGATTGCCTGCTTGTCTACAGCACCAAAAAGCATTGAGGACTGAAGACTTGGGCTTTATTTCTATGAAACAAAGTAGAAACAGCAAAAAGTGCATTTTGCAGCCCTATTTCCAGTTTATTACTTAGAAATTACCAAGTGTGTTTCTTGGTTTAGTTTCCATAGTAAATACAATTTATTAATTATTTATTTTATAGAAATTACAGAATTATTCCATTGAGTCATCAGTGATGATTGACATAGTAACATAAATACACAAAATTGTCAATTACACGATATTGCAAGATGAAATCCTTTGTAATTACCTGTAAATAGTGTTGAAAGCATGAGTCTTCTTTCAAGGTAATTAACAGAAATGCTTCCTTGTTGCTTAGATGATGACGCAGACACATGGAAATTGCAAACTATTACTAAGAAAAATGTGTATATTGCCTTGTAACAGCAATGTAACAGCAAATGAATTACATGGTAATTACTTTGTTATTACCTTGTTATTACCATGCTATTACCATGGTATTACCGAGCCGTAATGTAAAGTGCTACCAAAGTCTGTATCAAAGGTGATTCAAGTCCTTACAAAGTTCACCATTTTCATTTGACTTAAAGTAAGAAGTTGTATTTGGATTGATTCCTGCATGTTTGAGTCTTGTATTGTCCTGTAGCTGAATCTGATTTCTCACCTGTCTCCACCCACTTGTCTGTATTTGTTCATGATTTCACAGAAAATAAATCTTGAGTAAAACATGTCAGTTTCAAAATTGCCACGTCGCCACTTTCCAACAAAACAAGTAACTTTTACATGAAAAAGACGGGACTTATCTGTTCTGCAGTTTTAAACAGGGAAGCAACAGATCTGTTCAAATTTATGAGACTTTTTCTGTTTTCCAAAGAACATAATGTAACTGATAATGTACTGATCTTCATATGTTATAGCTTCTTAAGTACGAGGAGAAAACACAATGGGTCTCCATGAAAATGTGTGTAGTTTATGAAATGGTGAATGGTCTGTATTTATATAGCACTTTTCCACCTTTCAAGACACTCAAAAAGCTTTACAATCAAGGATCCACTCACCCAGTGCATGCAGACTGAAGTCATAGTGACCTAATTATGGAATCTCAAGTTCATCTTATCTAAACTCATGTGCACGTGAGCGATAAAGAAATGATTCACAATAACAAGTAATAAAGTGTGTATTATATAGAAGTGTGTGTCTGTGTTGGGCTCACAGTTGTTTAAGGCTGCAGAAGTTGTGTGCCCTCATAAACGACAGACATCCGCAAACATCAGCCTGTCGAGGATGTGTGCGGCAGAGAGGATTTCAGAGTTGGCATCAGATTTAGACATTTCATTTGAAACGCAAAGTAAAATCATTTGTGACGTGTTCTGTTGAGAGCACTGATGTTACAGACCTCACACAGGTGGTGATATTTATTTGTGAAGTTTGAATGTTACGGAGGAGAACCCTTGATACTTGGGGAAAATGTCAGGTGTTGTGACAGAAAGTTTTAGCTGCAGAAGATGATGATTTTTTTGCTGCAAGTCTGTGAAAGTGTTGTTCAAACTGTTTTATTAAGGTGTTGACTTTATTCAGAAAGTTAGCCTGGGAGTGGCTTTGTTTTCCTGGTTAAACTGGAGGTCTAACTTGGCTTTGAGTTCTGTCATTGATGTGACCTGGGACATTTCTTGCATGTGTTTTCTTTATTGTTCAAAGCTATATTGTTGAAATAGTCCAAGCTCATGCCTTCCATGTCATCTGCTCTGCTATGAGCTCTGCTGTAAGACATGACAAACATTGAGCTTTTTTTGCACACTTTGTGAACCATTGTGATGTGTTACTGCACAACTTGAAATTGCACTTACTTAAAAGTACACATATTATGCATTTTTAGTGTTGTTTTTTTTCCTTCAAACCTGCTCCGAAGCACCTCCACTTTGGAATGTCATACACCACAGCTAATAAAAAAGTCTAGTAAAGTCACACAAGGGTTGTGTGTGTTTTCTACATCAAAAATTATAATAATCAAACCAATCTTGTCTGATATGCTAATCCTGCAGAAATGCTCAAAACTAGTCTGGAAGATTTATGGACTCAAAAACACGGCAGAGTATCTCAGAGATCTATCTGTGACATCACAGATCTGGACATTCAGTGTTTTTGGGACAGCAAAAGATCACTCACAAACAAAACTTCAGCAGCATTTTTGGTGAGGAAGCAACTTTACAATAGGATTAAAAACTCAAAAAAGTTGATTTTGCATAATATGTGTCCTTTACAGTGGATTTACACTAAGTGCAACTTGGATGCGAGTCGTGACTCACGCGAGTCACGCAGAACTTAGAAAGTGCTTAAAACCAATGCGTTGATTTACACCGTGCTCCGACATGTCCGACTGCGAGTGCGAGAGTCGCGCGACTCTGCGGAAAGAATCCGTATGAAGTCTATTTTTCCTGGAGACCGCAGCGGTCTGGTGCGGCATTCATTCATTATACGAGCGTTCTCGCGGGAATCTACGTGACTCCACGTGGCTTTGGACAAAACCGGACCGCAGTTGACAGCATCTGGTGTAACAGGCACTTAGCAAGAAACCCGCACGTGTCCCGACCCGCACCAGCCTCGCAGTCTGTGTAAATCCAGCGTTAAGCCTCAGGTTGTTACTTTTATTTTATTGAAGAAACATTCTTTAGAAAAAAAAAAAACATTTTCTAGTGCACTTGTTTTTAGCACATTTGTTATCTAAAGTTTCATTTATATGCAGTGATTTTTGTGCTCCGGAGTTTGAGTTTAACTTATATGACAGAAATATACAATTACACCAGCAGATGGCGCCAACTGCCCCTGCACAGCTCTGGTGTTTCAGAGTGAAAAAAAAAAAAAAAAGACTGCTCAAAATCCAATGACAATGTTTATCACATAAGGACTGAGCAAACCAGCGTGACACTGCAGTGTTTACTAAGATCAGTCATGCTTTTATTCACTTGGATTTTATGTTTGTGAAGAAAACAGACTGGACTTATAGATGTCTATAGATGGCTTGCAACATACAAGCATTTTTGTCGTTGTGCAAAGTACCCGCCCACTTTTAGGTGAAACCAATTCATTGAAGTCTATGACAGTAAATACAAATGTTCAGCACCTTTCTCCTTTTTGGCCTAACAAATTGAAAACTGCTGGTGCCATGGAAAAACAGCTTCACATTTATACTGATGTGTGAGACTAACTGCCAACAATCCAAAAAGATTGTGTTTTATGAAAATACGTCTGTTGGTTAGAGCTAGCTTCTCTGCCTCTGGTGAACGGCTCCTCACACTGGCCGTCTTTAGAAGTAACTCATTTATTCTGATTAGTTTAGGAATTTTATAACAAATAAATTATGTTATAATTTGACCAGGCTCTGTGTGTTTGACATTGGATTATAATAATGTCCATTATTGTAAGTAACTAGCCAGATTATAGTAGCTTGAGCCCACAGGCATGTACATTTATACTTTTTTGTAGACCATAAATTTCCACATTGCAGTGAAGACAAAACAAGACCTCAGACATTTAAAGGTTGTATGGAGGATTTAAAAAAAAATTGTTCGTTGTCAGTCTTGGTGGAAAACAGTTGTGTAGATCTGTAGCAGCCTTGTACTTATGCTAAACAAAAAAAGAAATATAAAAATTTATAAACTGTGGACATGATGAGGCCTATAAAACGTTGGCCAATAGATAACGAGGTACCTCGTTATCTATTGGCCTGTGAACCAGTCAAGCAAACCCTCACTGTTCCTAAGTAACTCATTGGCCCAGTTGCAGTGAAGGGCGTGGCCCTGGGAGGGGACACACATGTGCATCATTTAAAAAAACGCAAACAGTTGTTGGATTTGAAATATCCTCCATACAACCTTTAATTTAACTTAACGAAATCAAACACAATAAATTAGGGACTTTAAGAAAACAAGCAAGCGCAATCTTAACTACAGTAGGCCCTTTTCACGTTGCTGTGGCTTGGCTTGTTCCGGTGTGAATATACCAGCGGATCGTTGTTTCCGGTCAATTCCCTCGGGAGGCTAGCTCAAATGCTGTAAACTAATTAACAATTAATTGACACAAACTTGACAACAAGTTACAGCCAGACAATCATTTGCAGCGAGTTCAGAGCTTCACATACGAGGTAAATACTTCACCATGTGTTTATAAAATGTGCCGTTTTGTCTCAAGCTAATGCTAACCTGTATTTAATTTATTTATTAATTTTAAAATAACTCTACAAACTGCTTTAGAGTTGCTCCCTTTTTCTTTAACTGCACGATACAAATCATTAAATGTAGTTTTTGTATCTGAAATTTACCATCAATAACCTCCCATTCATTTCAATGTATGCGGGCTGTCTTTTCACCCAAAATAGGGCAGCACCCTCGTGACGGCACAGGAGTGACGTATGTTGCAAGTACTCCGTCGATCAAGCTAAGGTAAGCGGCTATTGCTAGCAGCAACTTTAAAACTTGACTCCTTACTTGAGTGGTTTTATTGAACATACACTAGAACAGTCATGAAAGTAGTCTTTATAAAGACTTTTGTTTAGTTGCGTCGCTGTTGTGTTGTGTCGCTGTTGTGTTGCTCTGTGTTTACCTTTGTAGTGTGCTGTGTCCAATAGCAATAAAAAAGAAGGCTACTGCGTAAGAAAAGGAAGAAAATTGTGGCTTTTGCGGTTAGCTAATCACAGTTGTCAATATCTCAGTATCGATTCAATATCGATGTATTGTGCAGCCCTAGTACCTGCTCAAATATAAAAGTGTTTCACTGTAAATAAATATAAAGATGGATTCATATAGCACTTTTCATGACACTCAAGGACACTTTGTATTTTTGATAATTATTATGCATATATATATGCATATAGTAATTTTTGAAAACTCTTTGGCAGGCAAAATTTTTCAAAGGTAGAAAAGGTTGTCACAGCAGTACCTCGACAGGAAAATGAGTAAAACAATGTCAATTGTACGTTTGCATAGCTACCAAAACTGCTGTATCACCTAGAGGTGTTTTAACTGAATGAATAGAGCTCTGCCCAAAAGGAAGAAAAGAAGGGGAATATACAGTGTTGTTTTTTCTTGTGTTCTTCTCTGCTTTATCTCAACAGGTTGACCAAGACCAACCCATATTGGAAGACCATGAGAAAACCAATTGAGCGCCTGTGCTGTGCTGCCTGATTTTCATCGATCTTAACCCTTAGATGCATGGCCAACCAATACTTACATTCTTCCATGAGTGGGGTCAAAAATGACCCCAGTTAAAGTCAAAGCATTTTTGCAATAACACTTTAATTTTGCTTAAAGATTATGATTTGTATTTTATTTTGAACAACAAAAGAACATTCTGACATGTTAATTTATCAGTTTTTTTTTTGTTTTTTTCACATTTGAACACAAATCAGTCATTTTTCAAAAAAATGTCAACATTTGTTTTGTGACTGTCAGTTTGATTATGGAGAACGAACAAAAAACTATAACTGGGGACTATAACATTGTCTACGCACATGAACACACAAAAAACTATTTCTCTTGTCTCACTATGTGCAGCCGTTACAAACTACTTGCTTTTGGCTGTGATCAGTACACAGGAATACTGCATTTCCAGCAGCAGTTGGTGGCTTTGTGGTTCTTGTAAACTGACAAGTACAATTGATATATATATATACACAGTATATATATATATATATATATATATATATATATATATATATATATATATATATATATATATAAACATAAATATAAATAATAGATCACATCATCATGTTGTCCTTGCCGGTAAGTTAAAGTGTCAGTTGATGACTTGTGAGTCAGACAAACAAAACCTGAGACACAAGATCCTCCCAATAAACCAATATGTCTTTATTGACAAAATATTGGTTTCTTAGCTGGGTTTTGCTAGATCCTGTTGGTTAAATCAACACTTTCATGAAGAACTGCAAAGTGAATGTTGTTGTGAGTCACTCAATTTATTTTATTCACTCATGATACACATTGTGATGAGCAGGATTAAACTAATTGGAATCAAATATCCACATATTATGAAATTGCATAATGCACTGACTTTCATGGGGTTTTCTACCTTTCTCACATGACTATCTATCTATCTATCTATCTATCTATCTATCTATCTATCTATCTATCTATCTATCTATCTATCTATCTATCTATCTATCTATCTATCTATCTCAACACTAGTATTTATCTACTGTATTAATTTTCTGTTTGGTTAAGCTTCTGCCTGGCAGTGGATAATGTCATCATGTTGTCCTTGCCGTTGCCGGTAAGTTAAAGTGTCAGTTGATGTCTTGTGACTCAGACAAACAAAACCTGAGACACGAGATCCTCCCAATAAACCAATATGTCTTTATTGACAAAATATTGGTTTCTTGGCTGGGTTTTGCTAGATCCTGTTGGTTAAATCAACACTTTCATGAAGAACTACAAAGTGAATGTTGTTGGGAGTCACTCAATTAATTTTATACACTCATGATACAAAAACATAATGATCAGAAAACCCTTTTCCAGTTTTTTTCCATGGCCAGTTATTTGTCAATCTGGATTGTCTGTATTTCTGGTTCATCAAGAGATCATTTTTATCTTTGTTCTTCAATCTTTTTTAGCCTCAGTTGTGTCTTTTTTAGTATCTGTAGATGTGTGCGATCCGGGTTTGAGAAGTTCAGATGATGAGTTAAAATGCAGTAGGTGTGGGTGGGTCAGGTTCAGTCTAATAAGCCTGTAGCTTAGACTGTTGGACAGAACTGCTTTTCTTTGTGTTAAACTGGGAAAAGAACAACACCATCTGTTGTAAGGAGCATAAAAATATAATCAACAACTGGTCTTTACTACATCCGCACTGGCACAAAAGATGCACCAGTGTGATGCACCAGTTCACCTGGAGACACGTTCACGCTGTTTTATTTTAAACAATTATATGAAATAAATGTGTTGATGATGTAAATCACCAGTTTGTGGTCTCTGCATGGTCTATGTTTCAACCTGTTTAACCTTCAGTGAAGATAGTTTGAACACCACTGGTCTAGTGAGTTTGTAACTAAATCTAATTCTAACAGTGCACACCCAAGGGAAAGATGGCACTGATGCATGAAATTACTTTGTAGAGACAGACTGTTTACTTTGAAAGGAAATCTTAAGCTAATAAAACAGAAAAATGATATTCCCATTTATATTTCCTTGTTCGACACTATAAAAGTCAGAGCTCCACAAGTCAGTGTCAGACTCAAGACTCACTTCAGTCTAAAGATGGAGAACACTCTGGTCTTTCTACTGCTGCTGCTCTGCTCTTTCTCCTCGGCTCATGAGGACAGAGACAAGAAGAAGGAGATCCAGCCTTTTCTGTCAGACATCCATGCTGCGCTCCGGGTCATGACCGCTGCTCTGGCTGAACATAAGGTGAAGATCGAACAACTGCAAACTCTCAACCAAGGTCAGATTTAACTTTTCATTGACAGACTTTAAAGCAGCTGTGTGTACATCTTACATAAATTCATCAGGCAGGTCAGCAAATAGAAATCTACATCTATCACTGAATTTAGAAAGATACAGTATATCAGTGTTCACTTTTCCTAATCATAAGGGACCCCCAGAAACTTATGTCTAGTTTTGGTGGTGCATTTAAGTCATAGAAATATCTGCTTAATAACAACAGGAGAAGGTGCAGAGCAAAAAAAAAAAAAAAAACATGAGTCAAATGGCTCATGTTCCATCCTCAACACAGCTCCTTTAGTCCTCCAGGCAAAGATATGGCTCTGAGTAAACTGTCAAAAAATAACTCTTGAATTTCATCAGAAATGAAGAACCTAAAGACACAGACAAGTGAGACCAAAACCCAAATGGCGACCCTGATGAGAGATGGAACAAGTAAGTTTGAGCCTTTTATCAGTCTACAATGATCTTGCAATGGATTAAATAATGGATTGTTATTGGGACAATCCCCTTTTTGTTCTCTATTGTTGTATTTTTGCCTTCAACATTTCAGTTTCTGGTTCCAGGCTCAAATAATGTTTGTTAATGTTTAGATGATGAAGAAAGTCAAATTATGAGAGTAAACCAACTACCTTAGAGCAGGGGTCTCTAACTCAGTTGGAGCTGGGGCTGCAATCATCGATGTTAGAGTTGGTCGAGGGCTGCAGTTCAATATACAGGGCTGACTATGTTATATTTTAGGCTTGTATGAGATATATTAACTGGTGCATGGTGAGATATTCAACTAATCCTATAGTTTAAGCAACACAAAAACTCAATATTTCTCCAGCCTTGATGGCAGGTGTCCTCAACCATAAATAAAAATGAGTATGGAAAAAAAAAAAAAAAAAAAGAACTAGAATCCCATTTGAAATCCAACCCATTTCAAATGTTCAACCTGCCAAGTCAGATCAAATGAACCCTGAACTCACTATACCACAACAAAACTACATTATATGAATCATTTTTCTGCTCTGATCACCATTAAACTTTTACTTACTTACTAACCCTCGTAGTTTGTTTTATTTCCAAAATGAAACAAACATGACAAGAACAGAAAAACAAGAGAGGCACGAGCAGCAGTTGTTTGCCACACGTGGCAGACAGACAACATTTTCCCTAAAATCTTTCAATTGTGTGTGTTCATGTAGCTCAGATACATATATCTCGTATACATATACATATATCTCACTTACACTTCAGTTTAATACTTCTCTTACTCTGCCATGTATGGCAGATCTTTGAAGAAAACAGATTCAGTTTACAAATAGGCTAACGGTAAGGTAATCAAACTTCATTTTGACCTCTGGAAACTTTGGAACAACTTAAAACTTTTCCTTTTTGAAAAATACATATGTAGCTCAGTAGAACAATACGTGTGGGTTTAGACCACTTCTGATGGGTATGGATTGGTTCAGTGTGGTCTGCTCCAGTTTGGGTTAGGACTAAATCAAACTGGCTTCAGAACAGTCAGGCCTGTGTTTGGACTGGTTCTTCCTTGCCATAGTGTGCAATTTGTTGCAAGTTACTGACCGATCAGGAACAAGGCTTGTTATGAGTCATACCATCAGAGGTCTGTACTACGAATGTCGCTGAACTTATCTTGGATAAGTTTCTCTAACCCGGGTTGACTAACTCAGATATGAGCCTCTCTCGATAAGCTGTCCTACAAAACGAGTTCACAACTGGATCTGTTAACCCTGGGTTTTCTCATTGAAGCCGTGCGTGTTCCCAGAGCAGAGGCGGGGTTAACGCAAACTGACCAATCAGAACACCCGAGTTGCGGACTTCAAACGTGAGGAAACGTCAATCATGAAGCGAAATATACGAGTGTTAAAATCTAAGAAGGAAACGCGCTGCAGCTTCAAATGAAGTCTGCGCTTAATCAACCAATCACAGACACAGAAGTTACGCTGCAGAGTTCATTTAAATGTCAAGCATCGATATAACAGACTAAAAACACAAATGTGCAAACATCGCAAACATTTAATAGATCGACCGTTTAGTCTGAATGAGCTGTGTCCTTTATCTGAGTCAAAGTGATGCGTAAAAATCCACAGCCCAATGTGCACAAAGTGCAGTCATTCATTAGGCCTATTTCTTAACAATGAAAGAATTTATTAATCATCACACAGATTAAACGGGATTCTTCAGTCACTGTTAAGATCTCATCCTGCTCTTAATAAATAGGTTACGTGCCATGCGCATCGCATTGATATAAAAGAAAACACCGTAACTTTCACATTTCCTCATTTCTCCGCTGCTCTCTCTCATCTCTCTCTCTACTCCCTTACGAAACAAAAATATATTGCAATATACTAGAATTTATATTGCAATACATTAGAAAATATATTTCAATATATGATAACATTTCTCATATATTTTAACATATATGGCAATATACAAGTAGACAATATATTGCTATATAGTGAGTCATACACTGAAAAAAGTGATTCTGGACAATAATTTGTAATATTCTATAAGAATTAAAAGTACATATTTGAATAAACACGTTAAGTACATTTGTGTCTGAAACTTTTAAGTTTGTTGATACTTTAACTAGTGAATACTGAAGTACTGATAAGTGGAGATTGACTCTTTAAAATCTCAGTATTGATGCTCATGCAATTATAATTTCCATATGCAAATGTTTATGTAGTAATTGTAGCAAAACATTTATTGTAGTAATTTCCTCATTGTTGTGTGTCAGTCTCACATCAGCTTCAGCTAACTAACTACCTGTTCCTGCTGAATTGTTTGTTAATTTTTTTTAATGCCTTCATATGTAAGAATGTACTGGTATTAAGTATTGGTATCAAAAAAATCCCCCCAAAATACTAAGTATTCTATCTTTACCAAACCTAAGCATCACTAACAAGTCCATACAATGTGCATCTATCAAGTTAAAAAGTCACTAAACGGCCAGAAAAAGTTTTCTCAGCCCAGGTGCTACATGCGCCTGGAGGTCTGGAGAGATGAGGAGTGAGCGCGGGGGTGTGTTCGCGGGGGCGTGTCCCTAGACCGGTGTAAACAACAGCACGGACCACGGCCAGGTCTATTGGAACAGACATTTGCGGTTGTTGGATTATTCATCCCTCTTTTTCGGACTCAACGGGACATCGCGGAGCCCGATGGCCCCGGGTCAAGCCTGGACAGACCGCTGGATGAAAGCCAAGTCTCCAAATAGCCAAGCCAAGTGTCCATTAGCTTTTAGCGGCCGCTAAAAGCTAACACGCTAACGCCGAGCAATGCTAAAGCTACCAATGCCCCATATTTTTTGGATAGATCTGTTTGATTACTTTCAGATGTTTATAGTGTAAAGTTACTAATGAAGACAACAGGACAGTCTGCTGTGACACAGGAAGAACCTCCAGACACATGGACAAACCGAAAGGACATTAGCTGTGGACATTTGCTAAGGTCCAGTTCACAAGTGGGATTAACCAGTTCGAGTGGCGTTCCAGCACATTTGTACAAGTGTTCCCAGTTGCCTGGAACGCACCATTAGCTAACTGTGTGTCTGCTGTTTGAGTTTGGACAGTGTGTCTTCACTTTGTATTGTTCCTTTAAGCTGCTGGTTTTGAAATGAACCTTTGATGGTTGTAAATCGATGCCCTGTTCAAAATATTTTGAAATATAGGATGGAAATGTCATAGTTTTACATTTATAATTTCATATAATGTAAGATATATAAATTGCAAAGTATATTTATGTATGTATAGACCCATTTACTGTTAGTAAACAAAGATGGCTGCGCGCGCGAACTGGAGCCCTGAGTGGTGCCCAGTCTCAGGCTTTTCAAGCTACGCAGGTGCACTTTCATTAAAAAATCGCAAAACTCTCTTTAAAAACTCAATTTAACGAACAGCAAGCGACTCCAGATCTATGTACAGTTAGCTACTGAATGTTAGCATGACGTTAGTAAGTGTCCCGATGTTCAGTGGCCTGATATTTACTTATATTTGATGGGAAAAACTCATGTGCACAAGAGAAAAGCTTTGATCATACATATCCCTTGATGAGTTTGACGACGTAATTGCGGAAAAGCACAAGAGGTGAGTTAACGTGACATTGCTTAAGATTTTTGTGCAAGTTGTGTTAATTATTTATCAATTATCAGTGTAGAATTAGACTCACAGTAAACTGCACCTGTGGTATTATTTTGTGCTGATTTCTACAGAAGATTATTGTATAAAAGACTCAGAGGATATACTTACATGACACTGAAGCGATGTATTTGTTTTGATAGTGATCCCTCATTTTTTCTATAGATTTTAGCGGTAAGCTAGTTAGCCAAAAAAATTACGAGATATAAATGTGTCAACTGGTGCAAACCCAAGGAACACATTAGGAATGGTCAGAGCTTCGTTTGAAGTCATTGTTAAGTTTTCTAACCGTTTAATATCGTTAGTACAGCTTACTCGTTTTGTATAGAAACTTATGGGGAAACTCTGAGGAGGGCACCCGTGCGGCTCCGCCCCCAAAATGACGTAGGCTCTGAACGGGTCTATTTAATATATGACACATTTGAATGTATTATTGCATATAATAAAGTATTATGTCATATGTTTGTAATGCTTCTTAAAATATACAATCCTATGTAATGAAAAATTTTAATTACTAGAACAACATATTATCTTGTATATTATGTTATATATTTTAATATATAGAACAATATATTATCTTTTATAATATTAAATATATTTAATATATAGAACAATATATAATCTTGTATAATGTACGATATATTTAAATATATAGAACAATATATAATCCTATATAATGTGAGATATATTTTAATATATATAGCAATATATTCCAGAGTATATTTATATATTCATTCAATATACGAAAGTGGCAATAATTGCAGTATTTTCATATACTGAAATATATATTACTTCCATATAAAATATATTATTACAAAATATATATTATCATATATTTCACAATATATGAATTCTCATGAAATATATTGTCATTTAATATATTGAGAAATATATTTTTTGTTTCGTAAGGGCTCTCTCTTCACAAACGGGCTTAATTCTTGTCTCTGATTGGCCAGCGCCTCGTCTTTTTAACTTATTGGGAACTTATCCTGGTCCGGAGCAGGTTATGAGTTTGCCGCATGTTGCCATAGAGATCTGCCCGATAGGAAGTGATCCAGCTTCGTAGGACCGCAGACCAGAATTAACCCTGAACTTACCTCGCTAAACCCCAAATCTAGCTTCGTAGTACAGGGCTCAGAGCCATGAGAACTGTTTGGAAACAACTGCATGAGTCTATCACAAACAGTGTCTGTGTCCTTGTGCAACCTCAGCTCAAACTCAAACATGCTCCTGACTCATGGTGCAAAATCAGCTCCAGGCTTTAAGAAACCAAACTAGCAATACAACTGAGAGAGTCATGTGAGAATCAAAACACAAATGTAAACATCAACAAATAAACATCATGTCCATTGCTTTTCTAATTACAAAAAAACACAGATTTAGAGTTTCAGTAAAAATACGATGACCTTTGAACATGTTTACCTTGAATCTGTGACACATTAAATGTGTGTAAGCCACAGTGAAATATACAGTATTTTGAATGCAACCTATATATTCT
>JBBPFD010000141.1:0-76336 GCA_038363315.1 Mugilogobius chulae
TCTGATCCGTCGGCCTGTTGCACCGCCTGTTTCTTCCTCCGCCTCCAGCAGCTCCCATCAGGGAACGCTTGCGTGTCCTGTCCACGGGCGGCGGTCAGAGAGTTCGAAACTGAGGTCCACACGGAGCGGACGTTCTGGACCAGCTCTGAGGGGACAAGAGAACAAAGAACAAGAGAGACAAAAGAGGAGATCAAACTGTCCTGGGACAGCTCTGAAGGACAGAGACAAGAAGAGAGTCAAACTGTGGTGTCCAAAGAAAGAGGGAGCAGACGAGAAAGAAGAGAAGGAAAGGAAAAAAAGACCAGAGAGGAAAGAAGAAGAGAGAGAAGAGAGGAGCGAGGAAAAGAGGAAAGAAAGAGAGAGAGAAGAAAAATAAAGAAGAAAAGAAAGACAGAAAGGGTAGGGAAAGAAAGAGAAAAACAGAGAGGAAGAAAGAGGAAAAAAAGGATAGAAAGAGAGAAAAGAAAGAGAAAGAGGAGAGAGAGGGGGAGAGAGAAAAGAAAAGAAGAGGAGCCGGAGAGAAGAATAAAGAGAGAAAGTGAGAGAGAAAAAAAGAAAAGAGAGAGTGAAAAGAAAGAAAAAAAAGAGGAGAGAAGAAAAAGAGGAAGAGAAAAAGAAAAAGGCAAAGGAGGTACGAGGAAAGATGAGAAAGAGGAGAGAGAAGAGAAAAGAAGAAAAGGAGGAAAAAAGAAAGAGAAGAAGAAAGTGAGAATAGAAAAGAAAGAGAGAGAGACACAAAGGAAAAAGAAGAGAAGAAAAGAGAGAGAAAAAAGAAAAGAGAGGAGAGAAGAAAGAGAAAAGAGAGAGAGAGAGGGGAGGAAGAAAAGGAATAAAAAAAAAGACGAGAAGAAAGAGAAAGAGAGAAGAGAGAGAGAGAGGAGGAGAAGAGAGAGAGAGAAAAGAGAGGAAAAGAAAAAGAGAGAAAAGAAAGAGAGAGATGAGACGAGAGAGAGAGTAAAAAGAGAAGAAGAAAGAGAAAAAAGAGGAAGAAAAAGAGAGTAAAGAAAGAGAGAGAGATAAAAAAGAGAAAAAAAGAGAGAGGAAGAGGAAGAGAGAAGAGAAAGAAAAAAAGAGAAAAAGAGAAAGAAGAAAGAAAGAGAGAGAGAAAAGAAAGAGAAGAAAGAAAAAAAAAAGAGAGAGGAAAAAGAAAAGAGAGAAGAAAGAATGAGAGAGGAGAGAGAAAAAAAGAGAGAAAAGAGAGAAAGGAGTGTGAAGTGAGAGAGTGAAAGAAAATAAAAGAAAGAAAGAGAAGAAGAAGAAAGAAAAGAAGAAGAGAAAAAGAAGAGAAGAGAGACAGAGAGAGACGATAGGAAAGAACAACGAGAGAAAGAAAAAAGGAAAAGAGAAAAGAAAGAAAGAAAAAAGAAAGAAAAAAGAAGAGAGACAATAGAGAATTAGACGAGCTGAATTGAAAATAGTTAGAACACCGTCGAATGACACAGCTCATTATCCAGTCCAACTGAAACTTATATGTGACTGAATTCTTGGCAGATTATCAGATGAATAAACAAACCCTCTTGTCTTTAATAAACACGTTAAAACACCACTTTGTGCTCATGTTTCATTAGTGGGGATATTTAGTCTGAACCAGGACCAAGGAGTCTAAACTGGCCTGACCACATTGTGAGTCTGGACCAATCACAGCAGAGACACAAACAAACAAACAAACAAACAAACAAACAAAACAAACAAACATGGCGACTGGACTTCAGCCTCATTTATCAGAATCACAGAGGAAGTTTGTTCAAATAAAGTAATCAGAGTTTTACACCGGATTCTGCTTCGACCAATCACTTCAAGTATTCAGTGTGACGGTCCTTTAATGTGGAGCTGGAGTCAAAGTGTGTGTTTACGTGTGTAGTGTGTGTGTGTGTGAGTCACGTTAGTTACAGGTCGTTATGAATAATTATGAACGGTACATAAGTGTGTTTGTGCCTGAAGCTGAACGAGTCTGAACCTGAACAACCACATCAGAGGAAGAAGAAGAACGAGTCTGTGGGAGAAGAGTCTGTGGTCATCGTGACGTTTAACTCTGGTCATTGTGACTTTAACTCTGGTCATGCTGACGTCATTAAAGTGTATTACCACAGGTTATTCAGAGTAAAGTGACGCACGTGTTCATTATTTTTTCTTTTGTTTTTTTCACGACTAAACTAAAATTAGGTCAGAGTTTTTTTATTCTTGTGAAAGAAGGAGAGAAGGAGAGAGAGAGAAAGAGAGGGAAAGAGAGTGGAGAAAGAAGTAGAGGAGAGAGAGAGAAGGAGAAAATATGAGGAGGTGAGACGAGAGAGACGAGGAGAGAAGAAGGAAAAGAGAGGAGAAAAGAGAGGAGAGAGAAGGGAGAGAGGAGAAGGCGAGAGAATATAAGAGCGGAGAGAGAGAAGGGAAAATAGGGAGGGAGAAGGGGAAAGGAGAGTAAAGAGAGAGAGAGAAGAGAGAGAGAGAGAGAGAGGGAGAAGAGAGAGGAGAGAGAGAGAGAGAGAGAAGAGAGAGAGAGGAGAGAGAGAGACTCTCGATGAGAGAGAGAGGAGAGAGAGAGAGGGAGAGAGGAGAGAGAGAGAGAGAGAGAGAGAAGAGAGAGGGAAGAGAGAGAGGAAGAGACGAAGAGAGAGAGAGAGAGAGAGAGAATAGAGAGAGAGAGGGGAGAGAGAGAGAGGAGAGAAGAGGAGAGAGAGTAAAGAGGGAGAGAGAGAGAGAGAAGAGAGGAAAAGAGAAGAGGAGAGAGAGAGAAAGAAATACCAAAAAGAGAAAGAGTGATACCAGAGAGAGAATAAGAAAGAGAGAAAGAGAGAGCGACAGAGAAAAGCAGGTTTGTTTGTTTGTGACGATCAGCTGTGTGGTCATGTGACTTTACCTGGGGTCATGTGACTTTACCTGTGTGTCACATGACGTCAGTACATTAGTATGAAACAGGGTTATTGTGACTCACATGTTTGTCTTTTGAGTCAAACTGTTGGTAGAAGTCGTCTTTCCAAGAAGTTTAACCTACATTTCTATTGTTAGTATACTATTTATAACTCACTTTAGTGTTCTAATGAAACTGGTTTAGTGGATTATTCTGTGAGAGAGAAGAGAAGAGAGAGAGAGATGGGAGTAGGGAGAGAGAAGAGAAGGGAAGAGAGAGAGAGAGAGAAGAGAAGAGAAGAGAAGAAAGAGAAGTGAAAGAGACAGAAAGAGAGAAGAAAAGAAGAAGAAAGATGGAGAGTGAGAGAGAAGAAGAGAAGAGAAGAAAGAGAAGAGAAAAGAGAGAGAGAAAATAAGAGAGAGAAGAAGAAGAGAAGAGAGAGAAGAGAAGAGAGAGAAAAGAAAGAGAGAAGGGAGAGAAGAGAGAAGAAAAGAGAGAAGAAAAAAGAGGGGAAAAGAGAGAGAGAGGGAAGAAAGAAGACAGAGAAGAGAGAAAGTTAAAAGAGGGAGAGAAAAGAAGGAAAGAAGAAAGAGAGAGAGAAAAGAGAAGAGAGAGAAAAGAGAGAGAGAGAGAGAGAAGAGCAAGAGAGAGAAAAGAGAGAGAGAAAGAAGAGAGAGAGAGAGAGAGAGAGAGAGAGAGAGAGAGAGAGAGAGGTTTAAACTCACTTCTATAGACACGGTGTTCTGCTGCAGTTTGCCGATGGCCGTTTCTGCCGCTGCCACGCTCTTCACCATCTCGTTCTGTCTCTGCTTCAGCTCTCTCTGAAACAAACACGTTAATGTGATGTTCAGAGAGTGTGCTTCTGGTTTAACTCGTCCCAGTGTGAAATATGCAGAGTTAAAGCTGGACTCTGAGATGAAACACGCAGCAGAACAAACATGTTTTCAGTTTGTAGATCATATACAGTCTATGTCACGCCTTTAAAAGTCAAACACAGGAAAAAAAGGAATCTGCAAAGTAAACATGTCAAAGTCACACAGAAGTTATAGTCCTAGTTTAGACCTGTTTAGTTCCTGTTTAGACCTGTTTAGACCTGGTTTAGACCTAGTTTAGACCTGGTTTAGTCCTGCTTTAGTCCTGGTTAGTCCTGGTTTGACCTGGTTTAGACCGGTTAACCTAGTTTAGACCTGTTAGTCCTGCTTTAGTCCTGCTTTAGTCCTGGTTTAGACCTTTAGTCTCATGGTATTAAAAGGAGAAACACTTGATCTCTGATGGATCAGATTAAACTAGACTGGACGTGTCTAATGAACCGTAAAGTCATAAAAAGTCAGATTAAGTTATGTAAGTATAATTTCTGCCCTAAAGTTTATGTCAGTTAAACTCATGTGAGTCTGTTATCAACCCCCTCTCTTCTCTCTCCCTCGCTTCTCTTTCTCCCCCCCCCCCCTCTGTCTCTTTCTCTCCTCACTTTATCTCTCTCTTTTTTCTCTCATTTCTCTCTCCTATTTCTTCTCCCTCCCTCTCTGCCCCTCTCCTTATTCTCTCTCTCTTCTCTCTCTCCCTCCCTCTCTCTTCCTCTCTCTCTCTCCTCTCTCTCTCTCCTCCCTCTCCCTCCTCTTTCTCTCTCTCTCCTCCCCCCTCTCTCTCTCTCTCTCTCTTCTCTGGTGAAGAGGAAGAACCTTTCGTTCTTCTGCTTCTGTTTTTTTTTTACCTGTGAACTTCACTTTTACACTTCATGTTCATGTTAAAAACAGACGTGATCATGTGACCTGTTCATGTGGAACCGTCCAATCAGAGCGCAGCGTGTCTCACACGTCTGTCATGTGACGTAAAGGTCATGTTTCTCACATTTGTGTCGAAGCGTCTGTCACTTTGTCCTGATTCGATGAAAACTGTATTTTTAGTTTGGTCCAGAATAGTTTGTCCTGTTTCTTCAGCTGTTCTAACGATAATCCCATCATGCATCACTCCGACGGCTCTGAGCCAATCACAGCGCAGCAGCGGTTCACACATTTAGGTCTCACAAAGTCTCACAGGATCGAAACCAGGTCTAAACAAGGTCTACAACAGGACTAAAGCAGGAAAAAAACAGGTCTAAACCAGGTCTTTGTCAGTTCTAAGTCAGTAAATATAATGAAATAAAGAACATTTCCAGAAGTATTTGAAGTCCTCTGGTGCAGCCGATCACATTATTGATCACATTATTGATCCGTGATGAAGCCCTTTGAGATTTGAATCAGCACTCAATCAGGTCTCAATCAGGATTATTGATCAGCAGCGTCGTGTCACTGAAGCCGACGTTTGAGCCGGAGCAGCAGATTCTTTCACCTCCTGACAGTATTCTTCATGTAAACCTCGACTGGTCACATGGAAGTCATTATGAACGCTGAACGACTTTCACAGAATCACATGTTCTTCAGTCGAGGAGAAACTCTGCTCTAAAGTTAAAATATCTGCTCTGAAACATTCTGCCGTGTGTTTTTCTGTGAAGGACATGTCTTTAGTTTGTCTTTTGTTCCGTTTGTGTTTGAAAATGTTTGGAATCCAGACGAGCTCAGACACATCTGAGGAAGAACGTCTGAGATTCACCTCCGGCTAAAGATACAACTACAGAGTCAGCTGCTTTAGTCTGTACAGAGAGTCCTGGTTTAGACCTGGTTTAGTCCTGGTTTAGTCCTGTTTAGACCTGGTTTAGACCTGGTTTAGTCCTGTTTTAGACCTGGTTTAGTCCTGGTTTAGACCTGGTTTAGACCTGGTTTAGTTTAGATCCTGCTTTCTCCTCTCTCCTCACCTCCACGTCTCTCCCGTGCCTCCTCCAACGCTCTTCCTCTCCTTCTCTCTCTCTCTCTCCTCCTCTCTCTCTCCCCCTCTCCTCACCTCCACATCCCTCCGCGCCTCCTCCACGCTCTTCCTCTCGTGCCCGCGGTGCTCCTCGCTCACACACCTCGCAACACAGTCCTCCTTTCCTCCTCCCCTCCTCCCCTCCCCTCCCCTCTCCTCACCTCCACATCCCTCCTTTTCCTCTCTCTCTCCTCCTCCCTTCCTCACCTCCACATCCCTCCGCGCTCCTCCACGCCTTCCTCTCGTGCCCGCGGTGCTCCTCGCTCACACACCCCTCGCACACACACTCTTCCTCCCTCTCCTCCCCCTCTCCTCACCTCCACATCCTCCGGGCCTCCTCCTCTCTCTCTCTCCTCTCTCCTCTCCCTCCCTCTCCTCCTCTCCTCACCTCCACATCCCTCCGTGCCTCCTCCACGCTCTTCCTCTCGTGCCCGCGGTGCTCCTCGCTCATGCAGCCCTCACACACACACTCTTCCTCCCTCTCTCCCCTCCCTCTCTCTCCTCCCTCTCTCCTCACCTCCACATCCCTCCGCGCCTCCTCCACGCTCTTCCTCTCGTGCCCGCGGTGCTCCTCGCTCACACACCCCTCGCACACACACTCCTGGTCCGGGACGCAGAACCAGTCCAGGCTCTGGTGGTGGATCTCGCAGGTCTTCCTCTCGATGTCCCGCAGCGGCTCCAGGAGTTTGTGTTGGGAGAACTTTGGGTTTTCCAGGTGAGGTCTGAGGTGAGCTTCACAGTAGGAGACCAGACACGTGAGGCAGGACTTCACGGCCGGGCGAGGAGAGTCGATGCAGGAGTCGCACAGGACCGACTCCGACAGGTCCTGGAGAGAGAAAGGAAGGGTTAATACAACATAGTCACATGGAGCAGCATTAGAAAGGTCCTCACAGGGGTCTCCACTTAAATTTTCCCTGGAACTAAATGTTCATATTTTAATTATCTTTGTAATATTCACAAACAAGTCATAACAGAGCAATTCAACATCAGAAATGTTAGAGTATTTTATTTTATTTCACCAAATCAGATGATCTCATTATGACAAGACCAGCAAAAGCTCCAAAGAAGGAAGCAAAGGAACCAGGACAAAGGACTACCAAACAAAAAAGGACTAGCCAGGTCTAAAGCAGGACCTACAACAGGGAACTTACCAACGGATAGCCAGGTCTAAAAGCAGCAAAAACTGTAACGAACAGGACCTACAACAGGACTAGCCCAGGTCTAAAGCAGGACTACAGCAGGACTACACAGGACTAGCCCAGGTCTAAAGCAAAGACTACAAGCAGGACCTGACAACAGGACTAGCCAGGCTAAAAGCAGACTACAGCAGGACCTACAACAGGACTAGCCCAGGTCTAACAGGACTACAGGGACTACAGCAGGACACAGGTCTAAAGCAGACCAGGACCACACAGACTAGCCCAGGTCTAAAGCAGGACTACAGCAGGACCTACAACAGACTAGCCCAGGTCTAAAGCAGGACTACAGCAGGACCACAACAGGACTAGCCCAGGTCTAAAGCAGGACTACAACAGACCTACAACAGGACTAGCCCAGGTCTAAAGCAGGACTACAGCAGGACCTACAACAGGACTAGCCCAGGGTCAAAGCAGGATACAACAGGACCTACAACAGAAAGCCCAGTCTAAAGCAAGACTACAGCAGGACCTACAACAGGACTAGCCCAGGTCTAAAGCAAGACTACAGCAGGACCTACAGCAGGACTAGCCCAGGTCTAAAGCAGGACTTACAAGCAGGACTACAACAGGACTAGCCCAGGTCTAAGCAAGGACTACAGCAGGACCCACAACAGGACTAGCCCAGGTCTAAGCAGGACTACAACAGGACCCTACAACAGGACATAGCCCCAGGCTAAAGCAGGACTACAGCAGGACCTACAACAGGACTAGCCCAGGTCTAAAGCAGGACCACAACAGGACCTACAACAGGACTAGCCCAGGTCTAAAGCAAGACTACAACAGGACTAGCCCAGGTCTAAAGCAGGACTACAGCAGGACCTACAACAGGACTAGCCCAGGTCTAAAGCAGGTTTAACAGACCTTACAAATGACGTCTGCTTCAATGTTAAACGCAGCCTAGTACAAGCGAGCTAACTTTACTCTTTAGAGCTCTGTCCCACCTCCTCGTGTTGTGCTCACCTCACAATCACAAGTTTAAGCTCATTCACGATAAAGCGCGATGTCCAACAGTCCAAACGTAAGTCCTCTGGTGCTGACTTCATAGGACGCTCGGAGCACGCGGTCCGATGCAGGCTTTATTTACACTCAATCATAAATTAAGCCGTATTTTACGTTTTCTGCAGCGTTCAGACAGTTTGTGCTTTGACAGAGCAGTGTTTTCAGATGAACCGCAGTCCTCTGACCTGCCCTGGACAGTGGCAGAGCTGTCGGCAAAGTAGCACAAAGTGTCGCGATAGCAAAGGTGGAGCGAAGTGGATTGACAAAAATACAATTCACCTTGAATTGCGGGAAAACGGGAAACGGTCCGGTTCAAATTGCTTGGGGGTGTGAACTTGGACCGCAGTCCATTTTTTGGAGACCCAGGCGAGAGACAATACAATGCTTAATACATAATGACAAACACATCTGAACGTTAAAGACGTTTTCCTCTGGTTCACTCACTGCACCGTGACTGTGTTTGTCTCACGCCTCAGAGGAAACATGGAGCTTCTAATGAGACTTGACATGGAAAGAGTAAATATTCCCCTGAGTTTCTGCAGGAGTCCCTCAGGAGTCAGTCTTTGGACCAACTCTATTTATAACATCAACCCAAATCAAACCCTGAAGCAGTGATCGTCGTTTACAGCAGCGTTCTGTCGTTATAGATAAAGTGAAGCAGACGGTCCTCACCTCTGGGTCTTCATCTGGACTGGACCCTGAACTCGACCCCGGACTGGACCCGGTCTCTCTCGGGTCCTCGGTTTTGGTCTCAGTCTCTGCTGGAGCTCCATCGGAGCCGTTAAACTTGGGCTTCTCCAGGACTTTACAGGGACTAGGACTAGGACTGGGACCTGGGCTGGGACCGGGACTGGGACCAGGACTGGACCTGGACTGGGACCTGGACTTGTTGCTTCTGGTCCAGGAGACTTTGGACTTTGACGATCTGCCATCACTGAAACAAAACCATGTTAGATTAAACAAAGATAAATGTAAAACCATAAAACACGAGGCTTTGTCACAGACTGAACAGTTTTCAGTTGAAATCATAATTTGAACCAGGGCTGGGCCATTATTTTAACTCGAGGCCAGACTCAAACTCAGAACAGAGCAGGAGAGCCGGACTCCAACATTAGTAGAACAAATTCTCATTCTTGCAAACACAATTCTTCAACAGAATACAAATGGCCAGTACAAATTAGGGCTGGGCGATAAGGACAAAAATGTATATCACAATATTTTTTTATATATCTCCATACAGGATATATATCTTGATATCTTTGAAATTACATTTTTTTTTAAGCTTGTAGTCTGCTGATCAGAAAGTAGGAGTCTAACCTTACATTGAATAAATCAATTTTGGTTATATCTTTTGTTGAGTAAACCAGATAAACTAAATTTTATGCATACCACAAGTTTATAATATAATTTGTTTTTTTAACAAATAGAAAATGTCACTGATCTTCTCATCACTTCTGATCGATTTCTCTGTAACTGTAATTGCTTTTCATCAGTTTTATTAGCACTTTTTACCCAGAATAAAAATATCTCAATATATACGATATGGAAAAATATAATATCTTGTTCAGTAAATATCTCGATAACGATATATTTAAATTGATTAACGGACCTTTATTTAACCAGGGAAGTCCCACTGAGATTCAGAATCTCTTTTGCAGAGGAGCCCAGGGGGAAGGTCAGGGGAGGCATTATATATATAAAATATAATATATAATATATCGATATATCACCCAGCCCTGGTACAAATAAGATAGTGTCCAACAAAAATGTCATTTTTCTTGTAAAATTCCAATTTTAGTCTCATAAAACTTCACATTTGATCTATTAAATAGCTTTGTTATCACTTCAACTTTATTTTCAGAAAAAATATGACTTTTTCTTCCTGGTAATACTATACTGCTACCTTAATCTTTATTGTGGTAAGTTACAAGAAAACAAAGAATAATATTATCAGGACTTGGACGAGTTTGCATAAAAACACATAAAGATTTTTTATTTATAACAATGTTCTATGCTTTTAATCTCATAAAAAGTCAAGTTTTATATTGAAAATATTCTTTTATGGCTTTGACTTTATTCTCATAACGTTATAAATGGAATCTCCAAATGTAAATAGTTTCACCTTTGACCTCGTTCTGCTCCTGTTTTCAGACTAAAAAGTTTGTTTAGGAAATGAGCCAAAGATAAAATTATTTACATTTCTGCACTGCAAAAACCTGCTTCCACTTTAGCTGAGATGTTGATCGTCCTTGAGGTAAATGTTAATAATAGTTTAAGATGAAAACAAAGGAGAAAAGAGGATAATCTGTGATGTTTATAGGAGCGAAGAAGTAAAGCAAAATCCAAACTCGTAAAAGAACCGTACTTAACAGAAAACATCGACTTTGTGCAGAAGAGATAAATAAGTAAAAGAAATATCTGTGACGAACTACAACTACAACAGCTGATTCCTTCTACCAAACTTTGATTTAAATGAACAAAACGTGTCTTACCTGGTTTTGTGTGAGGCTGTGGATGTGGTCCTGATGTGGTCCTGGACCTGTTTTAGTCCTGTTTAGTCCTGTTTTAGACCTGTTTAGTCCTGCTTTAGTTCTTTAGTCCTGCTTTAGTCCTGCTTTAGTCCTGTTTAGTCCTGTTTAGTCCTGTTTTAGTCCTGTTTAGTCTTGCTTTAGTCCTGGTTTAGTCTGCTTTAGTCCTGTTTTAGTCCTGCTTTAGTCCTGCTTTAGTCTGCTTTAGTCCTGCTTTAGTCCTGCTTTAGTCCTGTTGTAGACCGGTTTGAGTCCTTCCTGTGGCTGCGTTCCTCTTTCTGTCTGTGTCACTCCTCTCTCTTCTCTTTCTCTCCTCACACGTTCTTCTCTCTCTCTTCTCTGTCTCTCTGACACTTTCCCTCGCTCCGCTGACAGTTTTGTGTGTAAAGGCAGTTCCTGGTTCCTCCCTGTGAAACTGTGGGCGGAGCCTCAAGAGCAGACAAACCACATTCTCCAGATTCACAGGGCAGAGGGCGGGGCTTACCTGGACTCACCTGGGCGACTCGCTCTAGTCCTGTTCTAGTCCTGCTTTAGACTTAGCCTGTTTTAGTCCTGCTTTAGTCCTGTTTTAGTCCTGGTTTAGTTCCTGCTTTAGTCCTGTTTAAGTCCTGCTTTAGTCCTGTTTTAGTCCTGGTTTTAGTCCTGTTTAGTCCTGTTTTAGTCCTGTTTTAGTCCTGCTTTAGTCCTGTTTTAGTCCTGTTTTAGTCCTAGCTTTAGTCCTGCTTTAGTCCTGTTTTAGTCCTGCTTTTAGTCCTGTTTTAGTCCTGTTTTAGTCCTCAGTGTTTTAGTCCTGTTCCCTTTTAGTCCTGGTTTTAGTCCTGTTTTAGTCCTGTTTCAGACCTGGTTTAGACCTGGTTTAGATCCTGGTTAAAACTAGAATCTGGTCCAAATCTCTGTCTTTGTTCTTAATGTCATTATAAACTGTCCTTGATAAACTCGACCTGATTAGTCGAGTTGTTTCCATGGAAACGGTTCAGAGTAAACAAACAAACACTTTCTCTTTCACTTTAATCAGGTTAACTTGTTTACACGGCTCATGTTTGTTTGTGAGATTGTTTGTTGTTTATTCATTTATATTGTGATTATATATGATGTAAAGTATAAGGTGTTATGTGTGAGACATGGAATGTGTATTTATGAGTGAGTGATTACTATGACTATATCTTTTTTACTGAATATTGCATTGTATTGTTGTATTGTTCCTCGGGAACTGCAGATGGAAACTAGCTGTGTAGCTATAATCTGGTGCAGATCATCTTTGTTGTATGAGCATTATGACTCTGTACATTGTCCCTTCAAATAAAGACTAAACTAACTAATGATGTTGAACCTTTTACGGAATCAACCAGATCTGAGCTTCGGACAAGTCTTAACTAACTAACCAAACCAACCAACCAACCAACCAACCAACCAACCAACCAACCAACCAACCAAACAACTAAATAAATAAATAAATAAAGTCGTATAGATACAG
This sequence comes from Mugilogobius chulae, assembly GCA_038363315.1. Classification (NCBI taxonomy): domain Eukaryota; kingdom Metazoa; phylum Chordata; class Actinopteri; order Gobiiformes; family Gobiidae; genus Mugilogobius; species Mugilogobius chulae. The sequence goes on from JBBPFD010000141.1 coordinate 11,887, forward strand.
TACAGTCGGCGTAGCGTCACTGTTGGGGGCGTGGCTTGCTGAGGGGAAAACATCTCCTGCCTCACCATAATAAAGAATGGGAAGCTAAACTGTTTACCTCTTTTAAGACGTTTTCTGGCGAATTAAATATATTTTTAACACAACTACTTCAAGTCGAGTTACAAGCGGGTTTAAACTGAGGTTACTGAGATGTTGTTATGTCAGAAAAGTAAACAATAAGTTTAAAAAGATGCTAAAAGACGCCAGGCGGCGCTAGCATCACGTTAGCATTTAGCTCGTAGCTACCGTTAGCATTGCTAGATATATTTACATACAGTACTTGGAAGGTTGAATCACTTTATTCATCTCCATGTCTTCATGTCTGTATTTGACACATTATATCTCCTAAAGTCCATGTTTGCTGTTGTAGTTTTTGAGCAGTGACTGATAAAGCTGTTGTTCTGATTCACTCTCGGAGGTCCGTTAGTGGGCGTGTCCTTTGATGCAGACTGTATCTATAAATATATTTTTATTTAATCTTACAGTAGTTTATTTCTGTTTAAATGTTTTATTGGTGTAGAATTTTTGTAGACTAAAAGTTAAAAAAAAATTGCCAAACAAAAAAACAAATGAATAAATAAGCTTGAGAAATGTAGTTAGTTTGTTTTTTTGGACGTTTCTGTTGGATTTAAAACACAGACATGTTAATTTTGACGCTGAGGAGAGAGAAAAGTCTGTGTTCCTGTTGTTTCTCTGTTTTCCTCTTGTGTTTTTATTTTTATATTTATGATCAAACTGCCGCTGGTTTTTGAAACACTTTAGTTTTTGACTCTTTTACAGGAGAAACTTCGCTGTTTTTTTTTTTTTTTTTTTATTTATTGCAAATGCTTTCAACATACAAAATAGAGTAATCCCAGAAATGGCAAAATAAACAAAACAAAATCTCTTATTCTTTTTTTTCTTCAGGATTATTTCTCCAGATGCAATAGTTGAGGGAGGAGGCGAGGCAGTGCCAGGACAGATATGGAACTAGGAGCAGAGTCGCAGTTTTGTTTATAGGATACCATGACCACACAATGGCTCCCACAATACTGATGAGCAGCACAATTCCAGAAGAACCAATTAAGCTTGTGAGCATCAAAAAAGATAGGAGTCTAGGCCCAGTTCAGTTCTAGTTGCAGACCAAACAGCCCCAGTGGAACCACTTCTTGTTCAATAAATCCACCAAGTTCTTTTTAACTCAAGTAGGTGCCATAGCCCATGCAAGTGTACAAACAGGTCCAAACCATTGGAAATGCTCAGTTTGGTGGCCTCCAGGAGGGTTTGTTAGTGTTGGGTATCAGGTTTTCACCTCTTTGCGTGTAATGTCGCCTCCATACACTCCTCCCATGCAGGTGTGGGAAAACATTTTTGACATTACAATTATGAACAGCTCAGTGGGGTGGCTGTTCAAATACCAAACAAATATATATTAAAAGAAAACAAAACAAAAGAAATGCGAGAGGATAAAGGGAAAATTGGCCAATTAAGCAAAAGCAAAAATATATCTAAAAAGAAATCAGTAACAAGTAAAAAGTAAAAAGTAAAAACCAAAATACAAAGTACAACAGATCAAAACAAAACAAATAAAAACCAACACACATATAATTGTCTAGACACAATGTTGGGGATAATACCCTGGATATTATTTTAACAATGCGCTGACAGAAAGCTTAATAATTGACAGCTCTAATTTGTGATCAGACAGTGCTTGTCGCCCTCTGCTGGGTATACAAGAACCAACAGTAAAATAATAGAAAAAAAAATTAAAAATAAAAAAAAAAAAGAGCCAGATAGCTCTTATAAAAAATTAAATTTCTTTAGGTTATCTATGGTGTTAATGGCGAATTGGCTTTTAGACTTTTTAATTGTAACCAAATATCTTCCCACACACAAAAAAGGACACATACTTGACCTGGTCATATCAAATTCAAGCTGTGTCAAAAGTCTCCAAATCAATGATCTTGGCGTTTCTGATCATAAGGAAATTGAACTGAAATTACATACTTCAGTCACAAAAGCAACAAAACCTCGTAAAATCTGTTTCAGAAGCATCAAAACCATAAACAACGCCAGTCTTACCACTGCAATCAGAGATCTCCCTGTTCTTCCACCCTCTCTACCAGTTGATACTCTTGTCACTCAGTACAACAGGAACCTGCACCACATTTTGGATGATCATGCCCCACTTAAAGTAAGAACAGTTACATTTAAGCGGTCGGCCCCATGGTTCACAGAGGATCTGCGCAAAATGAAAACAGCAGGGCGGGTGCTTGAACGACGTTTTGTAAAATCTGGACTTACTGTCCACAAAATGGCTTTCACAGAACATCAAAAAAACTATTCTAAATCCCTTAGCTATGCCAGATCCACCTTTTACTCTGAGAAAATAAACAATAATGCTGGAAACTCTAAAACACTTTTCTCCACAGTAAATCAGCTACTTCAATCTCATGTGCAGTCATCAACTAACAATACAGTGGACCAATGTAACAAATTCTCTCCTTCTTCTCTTCTAAAGTACAAAATATCCGCTCCTTGCTCAGCCAGAATGTCCCATTTTCTCCAGCAACAACTGAACTACCGCATTATTTCTCAGACTTTGAAAATGTAACAAAGGGGGAAGTCGAAAGCATCATCAGAAAGATGAAAGCATCTACCTGTGCATTAGATCCCATTCCCACCTCACTGCTTAAAACAAATGTTGCGGCTATTAGTCCCCTTATTACACAGATCATAAACAGCTCTCTTTGCACCGGGATAATTCCTGCAATACTAAAAACAGCACTAATCAGGCCCATCCTTAAAAAACCCACCCTCGACCCTGAGACACTTTCCAGTTACCGACCCATCTCCAACTTACCCTTTCTCTCCAAAATCATTGAGAAGGCAGTAGCTGCACAAATCCTGGAGCACATTCAGTCACATAATCTCTTTGATAAATTCAGTCTGGTTTTCGTCCTGCGCATAGCACAGAAACCGCCTTGGTCAGAGTTACAAATGACTTACTAATGGCTGCAGAACAGGGTTTTCCATCGCTCCTCATCCTACTTGACCTCACAGCTGCTTTTGACACCATCGACCATCATATTCTGCTGCACCGCCTTCAACACCAAATAGGACTCACCGGACTTGCTCTCAAGTGGTTCCAATCCTACCTGACAGATCGAACTGAGCATGTTGCCTTGGGAAACGCAAGATCCAACACCCATCTCATATCCTGCGGAGTCCCCAGGGCTCAGTACTTGGACCAACACTGTTCAATATATACATGCTCCCTCTTGGTCAAATCATAACCAAGCATGGCATCTCTTTCCATAGTTACGCCGACGACACACAATTATATATCCGGATGGAAAACTCCTCCCCAACACCTACACCTATCTCCCTTGCTCTCTGCCTGGAGGAGATAAAGACGTGGATGACTGAGAACTTTCTCCAGCTAAACACCTCCAAAACTGAGGCCATCCTTATTGGCACTCAACATCAAATTCAGTCCTCCGAAATTTCTGTCATATCCATCCTTGGACAACATACAAATTATCCACTTCAGTTACCAATCTTGGCATTAAATTTGATCCCCATTTATCTTTTGAAGCTCATATTCAACACCTCTGCAAGATTTCATTTTATCATCTGCGAAACATTTCAAAACTTCGCCCTTTCCTTTCTCTTGCAGATGCAGAAAAGCTGGTCCACGCTTTCATTTCCTCCAGGCTGGACTATTGCAATGCACTCCTTATCGGGATCCCTGGTCGGAGTCTCCAAAGACTGCAGTACATTCAAAACAGTGCTGCCAGGGTCCTGATGAGGGTGCGTAAATATGAACATATCACGCCCATCCTCCGTTCCCTGCATTGGCTCCCTATCCAACAACGGATACATTATAAAATCTGTCTCCTCACGCACCAATGTCTCTATGGAAGTGCCCCTTCATACCTCACAGAGCTCTTGACCCCTATACCACCACCAGACAACTCCGCAGTACAAACAGTCACCGCCTTCGTCCACCCAAAACCAAGCTCCACACCATGGGAGACAGGTCTTTCTCCGCAACAGCTCCACGACTCTGGAATGACCTCCCTGAACACCTCAGGGCTGCACAAACTGTTGATAGTTTCAAAAAACATTTAAAGACATTTTTATTTTGTCAGGCCTACCACAAAGACTGACAAAATCTTAAATAGCTTGTTTTATTGTTGTATTTTTTTGTTCCTTGTAGCACTTTGAGATTTGTGTGTCAAATGTAAGGTGCATTATAAATAAAATGTATTATTATTATTATTATTATCTTTCTATGTCCTTTTTGAAGACAATGATAGAGGGTTTTGAATTTGAATATTTTGCCTTGTGGATGTGATATTTTGCTAAAAAGAGAATAAGATTTATACAAAAAACACTGTCAATAACTATTCTGTTAACGTTATGGCCAAAAATTACATCTTTGTAATACAACTTGAACATACCTTTGATATTAATAGAGATCAAATTATTTACATCTTTCCAGAATTGTTTAGTAACATGACAGGACCAGAATAAGTGAGTTACTGTTTCAGGACAAACTTGACAGAAAACACATTTCACATTTAAATCTTTCTTAAATTTAACTAGGAATTGGTTCACCGGGTAAAATCGGTGTAATATTTTAAATGAGATCTCTTTTATTTTGTTTGTTAAAAAGAAATTTTGAGAAAGAGACCAGACTTGACTCCATTTTATCTCTGGCTCAAACCTAACCCAGTAAGAACAAGCAGTGGGGGAAGACGAAATGTTGTCCTGAAACAGGCTTCGGATCTTACTGTTTCTGCTCTTTTGGGAAGAGGAGAAGCAGGTTTTACCAATAAATGTTTGAGATGGATCCATAGGTGACATTGACACAGGGGCTCTGTAGTTTGAACATTTACACAACATTAATAAGCCTGATGGAATTGCATCAAAAACAATTGAATATTCCCGAGGCGAGATAGGAATGCTATATTTATCAAGAAATTCTTTATACCCATAAAGGATGCCATTACTGTTAACAAGTTGACTGACTAGTAGAATCCCATTCCTAAACCAGTTTTCATAAAATAATGATTTGTTCTTGAATACAATGTATTTGTTATTCCAAATATAGGTTGTATGTGGTGTAAAGTTGTGTTTGTAAATCAATGTCCAAGAAAGCAGAGCCTGTTTGTGGAAAGACGATAGTTTAATTGGAATTTTTTGAATATTATAGTGGCAAAGTAGCAAAAATTTTAAGCCACCTAATTGCGAGAAGATGTAAGCTGGTATGAAGTTCCAGATAGAGGTTGGATTTTGAATATGCCGTCGGATCCAATTAATTTTAAACGTGTTATTAAGAGATGAAAAATCAATAACATTTAGACCACCTTTACTATAAGGATTAATGACCGCTGAGTTTTTTATGTAATGGGTCTTGTTTTTCCATATGAAATTAAACAGTATTTGGTCTGCTTTCTTGCACACAGCTGGATCCACCTCTAATACCTGGGCAGCATAGGTTAGACGAGAGATACCCTCAGCTTTGGAGAGCAGAACTCTGCCTTTAAGAGACAGATCCCTCTGCAGCCAGCGGTTAAAAACAGCTTGCGTTTTATCAATCGTTGGATTAAAGTTAGATGAGCTCCTTAAGGCAGAGTCTTTTGTTATGACAACACCTAAGTATGTAATAAGGCTTTTCACAGGAATATTACAGATTGAAGTTTGAGAACAATTATTGACTGGTAGGAGTTCACATTTATTAACATTTAATGCAAGACCAGAGGCTTTAGAAAAAGACTGAACAACACTGATTGCCTGAGGGATCTGAGAGATATCTTTAAGAAAGAGTACTGTGTCATCCGCCAGTTGACTAATTTTGATTTCTTTGTGTGCAATAGAAATACCAGCAATCCCACTGTTATGAATATGCAAATTTAAAAACTGTACAGCGATTAAAAACAAATATGGCGACAACGGACAACCTTGGCGAACTCCCCGATTTAAGGTAAATCTTGGTGAAGTACCACTGTTTAATTTAATAGAGCTGTTACTATTTGCATACAATGTAGTTACTGCTTTACAAAAAAAACTTCCAAATCCACATTTTTCAAGTGCGGACTGTATAAAGCCATGTTCAAGTGAGTCGAAAGCTTTATAGAAATCAAGAAAGAGAATCATACTATCATCTTGCACCAGGTCACTATAGTCAAGTATATCAAAAATCAGTCTTATATTATTTGAAATATGTCTGTTTTGCATAAACCCCGACTGGCATTCATCAATAATTGCAGGAAGAACCATTTTAACTCTGTAAGCAAATATTAACGCAAATATTTTGTAGTCATTATTAAGTAATGAAATTGGGCGCCAGTTATCCAGTATCATGGGGTCTTTTCTTGCTTTTGGTATGAGTGTTATTAATCCTTGACTTAGTGTTGGAGGCAGTGATCCTCTGTCTACAGACTCTTCAAATACTTTTAGCAAAAACGGACTTAGTTCTGTTAAAAATCTCTTATAAAACTCTGAGTTTAAGCCATCATTGCCCGGTGATTTATTTACTTTCAAAGATTTAATAGCCTCTTCAACTTCTTTAAGGTTAAAGGACTTGTCACAGATTTTTTTGTCCTCTACAGATATGCGTTGAAGAGCCTGAAATGAATCAAAAAAATGATCTATAGTTGGCTGGGAAGCTGACGAAGTATACAGCTTGCTATAAAACTGCGAGCAGTAATTAGCAATTATCTTTTTATCATCCGTAACAGTTCAATCAATTAATAATTTTTGAATTGTACTTTTACTAGCTTGTTGCCGCTCTAATCTAAAAAAATAGGCAGAGTTCTGCTCCCCCTCCTCAAGCCATTGACGGCGTGACCTGATGAAAGCTCCTTCAGCCTTATGTTTATACATCTCGTCCAAACTATGCTGCCAGTCATTAAGTTCAGATTTCTCAGATTCAGTAATATCATCCATTGGTTTAGACAAAATAGAGGTAATCTTGAAAATGATTTCATTTTCCTTTGCTCTTCTCTCCTTTGCCAGACTGCTGCTAAATTTTCGCAGAAACTTGGCTGCCTCATATTTAAACAATTCCCAATTAGTGCTATACACTTTTTCATTTAGAGCTTTTTCCCAATACTTTTTTATTAAATTAGTAATTGTAGTAGCTACTTCATCGTGGTCCAAAACTGAACTATTAAGTTTCCAGTAAGAAGATTTGGATGAGCTGTCTAAAGGCAAGATACTGAGATGTATGGTTTTGTGGTCTGATAATGGAGCTGTTAGAATATCTGACACTGTGTTCTGAAGAGTTTTAGAGACAAGCCAAAAGTCAATTCGAGATTGCCGTGTGAGCATTTTATTGCTCCAGGTGTAACATTTGACCAGAGGGTGACTATCCCTCCATGTGTCAGTTAATCCAAATTTCTGAACAAATGTCTTAACATAGCCACTAGAAGAATCTAGCCTTTTGGGAGGCCATCGGTCCAATTCGTTATTTAAAACAACATTCATGTCTCCTCCCATAATGATAAAGGCCATAGGATATTTGTTGATCAGAGTGGATAAAAGATTTTCTAATCTATTAAATAAGTTGACATTATCATTTTGAGAGTTAAAGCCATAGGTGTTAATAATAATGTAAATAACGCCATCCTTTTCTACCACAAGAGAGATGTAGTGACCCTCTTTATCACAATCAGAGAATAAAATGTTCCCCATGAAACGATTTTTAAGAATACTCACACCAGCAGAGCGCTCTGACCCATGTGCAAACCATACATCTCCTCCCCATTGAGATCTCCAAAACTTTTCGTCTGATTTAACAGAGTGAGATTCTTGTACAAAACAAAAATCTGTGTTGTGCTGTTTACAGTAAAGAAAAATTGCTTTGCGTTTAACCAAGTTTCTTAACCCTCTCGCATTTATTGAAATTAAAGAAAACGACATTTAAAAAACAAACAAGTGAGAAAGTGTAAAGAACAAAAAGTAAGTTAAGTGCCAACCAACCCCACTTTGGTATAGCACCTAACGTAAGAAAACAAGTCTCTTTATGAACTCTTCAGAAGAGTGCATGAGAGACTAAGAGCTGCAAACGGTATACTTTTAACTTAACTATTGAACAAAATATAACAATTAACAAATGGCGACCTGTTGGAAGCATCAGGTGTTGCTATACGTCATGTTCATCAGTTTAGTAAACAAGGCCATTAAGTGGTTAATAGTCAGTATGTCAAAAAAGGCCTACAGTCAATCACAGGATATATTTACCCCATAGCAATATTGAAGATTAAGGTGGGAAGATTTCTCTTCCATTGATGAATGCACGGCTGCCGACATAATATGCAAGTTGATTCTCCTTGCGAGCCTTCTCCACAGCTGGCCACAGTTGCCGTCTCCGCTCTCTGTCGTCTGGAGATAGGTCTTCTGCCAACTTCAGGTTTTTGTTCTTCAAAAATGTGGAGTTCTTGGCTGCCCGCCAAACCTCATCTCTGAGACGCCGAGAGATAAACTGCATAATGACCCCCCTGGGTTGTGAGCTGTTGTTTTTTTTGGGGCCAAGCCGGTGGACAATATCGACCTCCCTCGAAAGTAGGTCTCTAGCCTCCGGAATCAAAACCTGACACAGCCGGATGATCTCCTCGCGCAGGTCCTGTTGTTCACGCTCCTCAAGGCCATACAGTTTCAGATTCCAGCGACGTGAATAAGTCTCCAGGTGAGTGATTCTTTTGGCCAGAACATCAGATCTTTCGTTGGCAGCGTTGGATTGTGACTCCAGAGCCATGACTTGGTTTTTCAGAGAAACAAACTCTCTATGAACAGCCTCAAACTTGTTTTTCATTGCTGCAATTTCTCTGGTATTGTCTTTCACCTCTTGCTTCACATCTGCAATTTCGACAGCATTATGTGTAATCATGCTTTCCAAAGTGTCCAACCTTTTGTTTATTTGCTGGCCAAAACAAGAGAATTCTTTAAGAATTGTGGAGGTGGCAGCCTCAATGCTCTGAGCGCCAGGTGCGTCGCTCATAGCGTCCTCTCTTGATTGTTTGACTGCAGGTGAAATGGCTGGAGAGACAGGAAGCAGGGGAAACTCCTCAGAACAGCCAACAGACGCCTCCATTTGAACACCCAAGTAGTCGTGCATATTGTTAAAAACCACAGTATTATTTGTAGCTTGGGTGTCTGTGCTTCCCGGAGATCCAATGCTCGCCGGGGCTAGGTTAACAAATTGTGAGGAGCTAGCACTAGCGCTCACCTGGGAGTTAGCAGCGGGCGCTCTGCGGACTTTATCAGTTGTAGCAGGCATCGTTGTCTTTTTTGTTTCCGTCTTTCTTTTGTGCTTTGGGCCCATTCCCATGCAACTGCAAAATAAAGCGCAAATTGCAAAGTTTCCAGTGGTATTGTTCTTTTCAAAGTTTCGTTTGCGAGCTCCTCAGACGCGTGCTCTCAGGCTGACGCCATTCCGTCGAGAAACTTCGCTGTGTTTTTGCCACTCGCCGCTGATGTGACGTCATCCACGGCGTCTCCACGTTCGCGCGCGGCTCGTGTCCGCCCCCTGCTGCTTCGGTCGCGTCGGTGCAAAAACATAAAGTCACACAAACAGTCAAAGTAAAAGTAAAAAACTAATGATCCAGAGGAAGTTAAAGGACAAATATGCAGTAGTGGAAAGTAACTAAGTACACAAGTAAAAGTACTGTACTTAAAAAACTTTATAAGGTATTTGTACTTGACTTAAGTATATTTTATTCTGGATACTTTTACTACATTTGAGAGCAGGTATCTGTACTTTTTACTTCACTACATGTTTGAAAAGGACTCAAAAGTAAAAGTACTTTTCAACTTCCCTAATTATTCTACATTTTAGACTATTTTGACCAAATGTTCAAAACTAAACTGACTAAATAAACTAAGTTGTAAATTCTGTTGCTTCATCTGAACAAATAAATAAATAAAAGTACAAACTGGACTATAACTTGGTTTCTTTTGCCCAATCAAGAATGTTCCAAAGTAAAAATGTAAGTTTCTGCTTCTAGAATTGATTTTTCACATTAAACATCTCAACATCTGTAAATACTTTGACTTTTTACTCTAAAAGTACATTTATCAACTAATACTTCAATACTTTAACTTCAGTAGATTTTTGCTCTTGTATCTGTACTTTTACTTAAGTAGGAACATTGAGTACTTTTTCCACATCTGCAAATATGATGCATTTTTTGTGTTTTCTCTCTTCAAACCTGCTCTGGAACTCCTCATGCACCAGAACCAAGAAAAGTTTAGAAAAGTCGCAAACGAGTTGTGTGACTTTCCTACGTCAAGAGTTGAGTCAGAGCTCCATCTACTGACTCCAAAGAAAACTACACAGCACAATGGAGCACAAATGACATTCAAGTGGATAAATGTATTTAGAGAAAACTAAAACCTGCTGGGTCAGAACTGTCTCACTCTGTAGTGTCAGAATATGTTTTAATCAACGCCTGAGAAGGAAAATAACAAAGTATTTTTACTCCAGTACTGAAACCTAAAGCCCAAATGACACATTCTCACTATTATTTAGTGTAAAGTTAATTTATGTTATAATTACACAAAATTGTCTGTTGTTGTTTATTCTACAGACCTGGCATCCAGTCAGAGCCGGACCTTCCTATACGCAGACTACGCAAGTTGCGTAGGGCCCCGCATCTGTGGAGGGCCCCGCCTCCTACTGAGCGCTGATAGTTTTTCGAGTTTATGTCAGTCCAGTCCTCATGCCTGTTGGCTTCACCCTCTGGTTTGTGCTGAACATAAACCCTGTTTGACCAATCGTACGAGCTTAAACATGATAGACCCTCCTCTCTTCTGTTCTTGAGACACGGCAGTGTCAAGACTGACCAAAGCACAAACATGTGTCTGATCATTCTCAGCACAGAGCGCAAAATCAAAGAGTCTGAGAACGGTTTGTTTTGTGTCAATGGGAAAAGTATTGGCTGAACTATGCATAGCTGATGAACTTAAATGTCTGCAGATCGTAAAATTTACCGCAGCAAAATACGGCGAATTTCTGCACATTTGTGTTGAATTCTTTCAAAAGCCACATAAAACATGAGGCTGTTTGTCCTGAAAAAGTTTCAGATGTTAGTATTTCTGTCTAAAAAGTCCAGCGCGATGATGCAGCTCATCAGCTGTTTCAGCGTCAGTGTGAAGGGGGAACAGAGGCGGAGCTCACAGGGAGAGGGACAGGGCTGGGGCCCCACATAGAAACACTGACACCAAGTGATACTTGAGGAGAGGTGCAATGATATTAATGATTAAATTATGCATAAAATTAAAGATTTGTTGATTTAAAACAGCCCACTCCAAATTTAGGAAAAATGCATCTGTTTTATTTAAAAGTTTCTGGGGCAGGATCTTACATTATCTCTTTATTGTGAGAAATATTTAATCTACACTTATTTAGTCTGTCGCTTTGTTATAAATTATAATGAAAAATTTAAATTTAAACGCTGCTTTGGCTTGACTGATTAAGCTTTGTATAAAAGACTGGAGAGCCCTCGAAGCAGATTTTGCTTAGGGCCCCCAAAAGGTTAGATCCGGCTCTGCATCCAGTCTCTGTGCTGTCCTGGTCCTTTCTTCTTCGTTTATCGTAACTTCCTCCTCCCTTTTTTTTTTTTTTATTTAACCTTTATTTAACCAGGAAAGTCCCATTGAGATTCGAAGATCTCTTTTGCAAGGGAGTCCTGGCCAAGAGGCTTCCACAACACAACACTACATAGACTAAAACAAACAAAAGACATAATTAAAAACAGTTAAAAACAGTTACAGGTTAATGATTGCATTTCCAGGTCTTTCAAAAGAGAGTCAAAACTAGCCATAGAGACAAGAGTTTGGAGCTTAAAAACTCTCTGTAAAGAATTCCAATCTGTGGGAGCACAGTACTGAAAAGACATTTTCCCTTTTTCTGTTCTAACATTGGGAACAATCAATGAGTAGACATCCTGAGAACGCAACTGATGAGGTCCATCAGGCCTACGCTGAAGATACACACTCAGGTATGAAGGAAGTAGACCAACAAGTCGTTTGTATATAAACCTGTACCAGTGTGTGAGCCGCCGCGTGGCTAAAGCAGGACGTCCAACACGAGAGTACAGATCACAGTGATGGTCCGTGCACCACAGTTTGTTATAAAGCGCAAAGAGGCTGAAACACTGAATCCAGTGAACGCAAAGCTTGGGCTGAAGCATGTCTATACAAAAGGTCTCCATAGTCCAACACAGGAAGGAATGTTGCAGCAACAAGTCTCTTTCTGGAATTGAAAGAAAATGACAGCTTGTTTCTGAAATAAAAACCTAATTTCAAACGCAGCTTTTTGACAAGAGATTCAATATGTGGTTTAAAAGACAATCCATCGTCAATTATGACACCCAAGTATTTAAAAGTATTCACAACTTCAATAACTGAGCCGTCAGGTGTAAAAACTGAAGGGACATTCTGTGTAGCTCTACTTCTACTAAACAGCATCAACTTTGTTTTGTTGGCATTAAGAGAGAGCTTTAATTCAGAAAAACTGTGGCAAACAACGCTAAATGCATTTTGCAAATTGACAATGGCTTCAGTGAGTGAAGATGCAAAAGAATAAATGATCATGTCATCAGCATAAAAATGACAATTTGCATCATTTACATTCTGTTCCACATCATTTATATAAAGTGTGAACAAAAGTGGGCCTAAAATAGACCCTTGTGGAACACCTCGAATAACTGGATACTCATCTGAACACTGGTCATCACATTTAACTCTTTGAGATCGGTCACAAAGATAATTCGAAATCCAACTAACTGCTTGTTCTGAAAGTCCAATAGTCACAAGTCTTTGCTTTAATATTTGGTGATCTACTGAATCAAACAGGTTGTTCATCTAATGTAATCCTGTGTTTTAAGTGCATTTTAATCTTTTTTTTTATTTTATTTTAGTCGTTGAACAAGCTGCACTTGTATTTAAGTCAATATATTAAGCCTTTGAGTTGTTCTGATGTTTTTATTTATTGACCCAAAGAAGTCTAGTTTAGTCCAACTGTAGCAGCACTGTTCACTTTGACTGTAATCCAGATTAAACTGAGACCTGTGTCCGGTGGTTCACTCATAAACCAGAAAACACACAACGCAGAAAGAAACACACCTCAAGACTTTTTACTTCTCACATTTTTCAAGAAACGTGAGTCTGTGAACAGTTGTTTTCCTGCCGTGTGCCAGAGCTCTGAGAACAAATTAACAACTTTATCAAGTCCTTCTCTACGCAACATCACAAACTAACTGCACGACTAAAATGTCTTAAACCTGGATTTTAATCTTTATTTTTGACATTTTTTCTGGCTAAGATGGTCTTACTTGATGCAACTGGATAATTTGTTTTGTTTTGTCCTGTTTCAATAAATGTGTTCTTATTTTAAGCCAGCGAGTGACATTTTTACACAAACATCTTAAAAGACTCATTTAAGATGTTTTCACTTTAAGATTCTGTGACTTGTTTAAAGATATTCTCTCTGATTTATCTGATCTAGAGATAAAAACTGATTTGAAGTAAATGTGTCTCTGTTTTAAGACAGCATTGTTTGAATCAAGAAAAGATTTGATTAAAAATCTTGAGACTAACATTTTCTGCTCAAAACAACAGGTTCTGCTGCTCTGAGATTATTGCACTGGAATGAGACGTTTTACCTCAAATAAGACACATGTTCTTAGTTTTTGAAAGGCCTTTTTTGCAGTGAAGATGATGTTTGCAGTGTAATACTTTTTACTTTTCTTACTTGAGTTTACTTTTATACTTTTACTCAAGTAAATCAGTTTCAGCAGGACTTTCAAGAGTATCTGGCTGCAGACCTGTACCAGGAGGGCCCTTCGCCCCTATTATGAAGATATACCACGGTACAGTAGGTGGCGCTATGCACTTAAAACATTATTTACGACCCGCCAATAACGTTGAAGAAAACTAAGAGGAGCCCCGATGTTCATTGTGTCCGTGTGTTAACACTGTTAACAAATCATAAATGTGGGTACAAGACGGTCTGTGCTGGAGGGACAGAAGTGAGCTGGTTGTCATAGTGATGAGTTTATTACTGTTGCTAACTAGACCTAAACATTTTAGTTTTTTTATCTTAACCTTTACCTAAACCTTTTTCCTAAACGTACCCATTCCCCTGTAACCCTGGACATGACTAGCATTAAGACCGTCCCAGGACCAGGTATTACAAATGTTCTTAAGCTGTGTAAATAAAAACTTTGTGTCGATATTGTTTTTTACGTGTCACTTTATCACGTTTATGTCCTGTGAAAGTTCTCAGTTCTCATCGAAACTAATCACTTGATCCAGCAAAAAGGGAAAAAGACGTCAGGCTGCAATTTCAAACTTCTCCAAATGAAGTTTGTTTTGCTTTACTTCCTCTCGGTGGACGTCTGCAGACACACACTCGTGAAGATCAAAAGTAAGCCTGGTACAGGTCTGCGAGGCAGGGAACTCCTCATGCAGGATTTGGACTTTTTTACACATGTGATGTAACTATTTTTACTGGAGCAGTGAACTTCAGGACTTTTGTCAGCTCTGGTTAAAGACATTTTTATTTTTTAATCTCTATTGGTTTCACATTTGACTGAGGAGTGACGTCATCATCCCGAGTCTTACTCTTCATAAATCTGAACAAAAACAGTCTTTTTCTAAATGTTTCGTCTCTTAATTCACTCTTTTTCAAAAACCTCAGAAGAGCAGCTCCACTCAAGCCTCGCAGCAGGAAGTTTATTTACTCTCTCTGTGTCTGGACAGGTTTCCTCCAGGTTTACCAGTTTTTCTCCACAAACACGTCCAGAAGGGATTATTAAAGCGCTTCAGCTGGAGGTGGAGACAGGAGAGAGTCGGTGAAAGGATCTTCTGCTGCAGGTGTCAAAGTTCTGTAGCATTTCAGAGGCTCACAGTTAGCATAGTTAGCGTTAGTCTTGTCTCCATGGTTACTGGAAAAACTCCTTTTCTCAAATCTGACAGTTCTGAGCTCGACGTCAGAGGTCACACTTCTTAGTTAGCTGAAGTCCAAACTGGTCGTGTTAAAAACTGAGTTAAAAATAAATAAAATGTAAGAGTGCTCAGTTAGCAGTAAGCGATTTCTTCTATTCAGACAACTTTTTAGTTAGTTGTATTTACCTTTTTGACATGTTTCGGCTGCTGCTGCGAGCCGTCTTCAGAAGCGTCACCGGTCTCCGTGGTGACCATGGAAGTATAATTAGAACTGGAAGATGAGCTCAAGATGGCGGCCCGTTGTTTTCAGAGGCTTCTGCTCAGTGGTGCATTGATGCCGAAAAAGATTTTTATTTCCGCGCTCTTTCCTGAATGCGGGCTAGCGCCTCCCACTACCGTGATGTCAGAAAAGTGACAGCGTGATCAGTTCTGACCAATCAGAGCGATGGTGGCCTGAGCGGGGGAGCGGGGAGCGGAGAGAGCGCAGGGCAGAGCGGTAAGCTAGGCTAAACACCGTTTAAGCGTTTGGGGCATCGAAAAAATTGGAAAATTTATGTAGTAAAACTAGAGAGAAAAACCTTCAAAATGAGACCTTAGTTAAAGCTGTAGGAGCCGTGTCTGTGGAGCATGAGCAGTTTGAAGTGACGAAAATGCATTGACCGTCTATGGGGACATTTTTCTTGGGCCCAACCGCTGCAGTACCGCGGAGCGACCTAATCGCCACTCGCATCAGGAAAGAGGGGGCGGAGCCCAATCCAGATAATATAATACATCCATGGTGGTGACGTGTCTGTCGTGTCAATTTTCGTCCGGAAGACCAGATTCGTCCGGAAAGTCCTTTTTAGGTCAACGACGCATGCGCAGACCGAAATTACGTCTTTTAAACACATTATTTGTAAGTGTACAGTTAATATTATTTCTTTATATTGATATTTATGAATGTATAAAGCAAAAGTTTGCCAATAGAAAGCCCAAACGGTACATTTATTTATCGCCATTTTAAGCTCACAGATAGCAGCCAGAACTAGCTTAATGAGGCATTTACAGCTTTAAACGGTAAAAATCTCATTATATAATCATTTGCTTTGTTGAACTCTGTAAGGGGAATTTTGTGTTTAATAGATTAGTTTCGTCTGTGTTTAATTCAAATTTCAATACGAGTAAAACAATGTAAAAGAAGTAAAGCTAAAGGTGAGTCGGGTCTTCCAGTACGAAAAAGGACGTGACAGTGTCGTTTATTAGATGTTACTTCCTGGAGGCGTGGTCAACCCGGTGTGACCACGCCTCCTGTCGCCCGGTGGTCTCTGCTCTTTGTATGGGTCCATACAAAGAGCAATGAAAAACACAATATCAATGCAGTAGTAAAACCACACACAAAACTCCGACAACTTTTAGTTCACCCAAAGACCAAATCCCACAAGACAATAAATGTAGTGCAATCTATGAAATACAATGCAAAACATGCAATAAGTCATATATTGGAGAAACCGGTCGTTCATTTGGGATCAGGAAAAAGGAACATCAGAAGGAATGTGAGAGGGAAACTACAGGAAGGTTCACAAGGGCAAGTAAAGACAAAGCAGAACAAGAAAACCTCAAATCAGCAATATCAGATCACTGCAAGAGAAATAATCACATCATGGACTGGGACGGAGCTTTGGGTCAGAGGAGCTGAAAACAACAAGTTCAAACCCTGGATCAAGGAGGAAGCCAGGCCCAGACACCATCAGTCGAGACCTGGGACACCGGGCGGCAGGAGGCGTGGTCGCACCGGGTTGACCACGCCTCCAGGAAGTAACATCTAATAAACGACACATCACCACGGAGACCGGTGACGCTTCTGAAGACGGCTCACAGCTAGCAGCCGAAACATGTCAAAAAGGTAATACAACTCACTAAAAAGTCGTCTGAATAGAAGAAATCGTTTACTGCTGATACTATTGAAGACAAGATGAACATCGTAAAGAAAAAAAGTGCTCAGTGTTTCAGAAAAACACAAACTCTACAGGCCTAACCCAAAAACCCAAACCAAAAACGACAAGAAGACGAGTTTGTGACCAATCAGAGGAAAGAGTCCAGGTCCAAAGAGAAGAGAGAGAGAAAGAGAGAGAGAGGAGGAGAAAAGAAAAGAGAAGAAAAAAAAGAAAGAGAAGAGACAGAGAGAGGGAAAGAAGAGAGAGAGAAGAGAAGAAAAGAAGAGAAGAGAAAAAAAGAGAAGAGAAAAGAAGGAGAGAGGGAAAAGAGAGAGAGAGGAGGAGAAAGAAACAAAAACAGAGGGACAAAGAGTGAAAGAGAGACAAGAGAAAGAGAGAGAGAGAGAGAGAGGAGGAGAAAAGAAAAGAGAAAAAGAGGGAGAGAAGAGAGAGAGAGAAGAGAAAAAAGAGAAGAGAAAGAAGGAGAGAGGGAAAGGAGAGAGAGAGGAGAAGAAAAAAACAAAAACAGAGGGACAAAAATGAAAGAGAGAAAGAGAAAGAGGAAGATGAGAGAGGAGAGAAGAAAAGAAGAGAAGAGAAGGAGAGAGGAAAGGAGAGAGAGAAGAAAAGAGAAGAAAAAAGAGCGAGAGAAAAAGAGAAGAGAGAGAGAAAAGGAAAGAGAACAGAAAGAAGAAAAAGAGAGAAAACAAGAAAAGAGAGGAGAAAGAGAGAGAGAAAAAAGAAAGAGAAAAGAAGAGAAGAGAAAGAGATGAGAGGAAAACAGGAAAAGAGGAAAGAGAGAGAAGAGGGAGAAGAAAAGAGAACAGAAAGAAGAAAAAGAGAAAAACAAGAAAAGAGAAGAGAAAGACAGAGAGAAATTGAAGAAAAAGAAGAAAAGAGAGGAGAAGAGAGAGAGAAAAAAGAAAAGAGAAAAAAAGAAGAGAGAGAGGGGGGAGAGGCTGATATAGATGGATGAATACTGAAATAACTCTCAGTGGTGTAACTTGTGTGTGAGTTAAATGACTTGTTCATGTATAAAACGTGATTATAAAAAGTCCACTCTCAGATTCTTCCTTCAGTCTTCTCGTTTCTCCTTTGAACAGCCGCGGAAAGGTCCTGGCCTCTGATTGGACGGCCGCTCGGAGGCCGTGCTCTCATTGGATGCCCACCAGCTCGGTGATGGGCGGGGCTAACACCATGAGCTCCTGGTATTGGTCGAAAAACAGTCGGAGCGGGACAAGTACGAGTCCTGTTGATACGGCAACGACTTCATCTCCAAGAACCGACTGACCACCGGCTTCACCTGGAACAGAGTTTAGTCCTGGTTTAGACCTGCTGGTTTAGACCTGGTTTAGACCTGGTTTAGACCTGGTTTAGACCTTGTTTAGACCTGGTTTAGACCTGGTTTAGTTCCTGGTTTAGACCTGGTTTAGACCTGGTTTAGACCTGATTCAGTCCTCCTGGTTTAGACCTGGTTTAGACCTGGTTTAGACCTGGTTTAGTCTCCTGTTAACCTGGTTAGACCTGGTTTAGACCTATAGTCCTGATTAGACCTGGTTTACCTAGTTTAGACTGCTGGTTTAGACCTGGTTTAGACCTGGTTTAGTCTGGTTTAGTCCTGGTTTAGACCTGTTTAGACCTGCTGGTTTAGACCTGGTTTAGACCTGGTTTAGTCCTGGTTTAGTCCTGGTTTAGACCTGGTTTAGACCTGGTTTAGACCTGGTTTAGACCTGGTTAGTCCTGGTTAGTCCTGGTTTTGTCCTGGTTTAGACCTGGTTTAGTCCTGCTTTAGTCCTGTTTTAGTCCTGTTTTAGTCCTGCTTTAGTCCTGTTTTAGTCCTGGTTAGACTGGTTTAGTCCTCCTGGTTTAGACCTGGTTTAGTCCTGGTTTAGACCTGGTTTAGTCCTTGGTTTAGTCCTGGTTTAGCCCTGGTTTAGACCTGGTTTAGTCCTGGTTTAGACCTGGTTTAGACCTGGTTTAGACCAGTCTAGACCAGGTTTTCTCACCTTTAGACACATATTATCAGACAGGCGGGTTCAGACCTGGTTTAGACCTGGTTCAGACCTGGTTTAGACCCGTCTAGACCTGTTTTCTCACCTTTAGACACATATTATCAGACATCGGGGTTCAGACCTGGTTTAGACCTGGTTAGACCCGTCTAGACCAGTTTTCTCACCTTTAGACACATATTATCAGACAGCGGGGGAACAGATGATGCTCGATGTGACAGTTGATCATGAGATGACCGAAAGTCCAGTCCAGGACCGGGTTTCGGGCAGTTCAGGACTCCGTGGCTCATCTGGTAAATCCTCTTGGGTCTTTTGTCCGGAGCGAACATGGACAGGCCGATGTGCTGCGGACAAACACAACGTCACACATAAAACTGCTTTAAAATCTAAATTATTGACCAAAACTGACACTGATACTATGGCCCATCTCTCATAAAGCCTGCGGTGCTTTGTCCTGTTCACTTTCAGCAGAATAGGGTTATGCAGTAACGTCTTCCGCACTCAGATTGACATAGGCCGTTACATCCGGTGAGTAGTTGCCATAGTGACAAAGCTGTTACTCCAAGGCGATGGACATCACACGAGGTTTTTGTGCTAGTCCTGAAGCAATCCTCTTAGAAAAAAAATTTTCTTTGTCATCTGTTTTAGACGCAGCGATGGCTGTTACGCAGCAAAGTGCCGCGTCTGAACCAGGTTTTCATGAGGAAACGTTGTAAAAGTGAGCGAACAACCAGCTCCACGCATATACGGAGGTTTTCACATGAAAAAATAAAACAAGTGAGAACTCCCGCACAGAGCAAGACTCGCTGCTCATGAGCCCGGCAGAGGTGCTTTGGGCCGTGAAGAAGTAGCACACACGCTGGTTGTTGCCAGACAGCTCCGGCCCACGGCGCCTCTGCCTGGCTTATCACAGTCGGCAGGTGCGCGAGCTTCTCGTATGTGGGCGGACTCGCGTAGTCCGCTCACTTTTCATTATAAAACCAAGCGGCACTTTTCTTCGGTTACAGTTGTCACTGCCGGCTACAACAGATGACAAAAGAGAACTTTTTTTCTGAGAGGATTGCTTCAGGACTCGTCTGATGTACATCGCTTTGGAGTAAACAGCTTTGCACTATGGCAACGACGCCACGGAGTGTTGCGGCCTATGTCTATTGAGACCGGAAAGACGTTAGTGCATAACCCTATTTACACGTCAGAAACTAGTCTGATTTCACAGTAAACACACTGTCAAAACTCTGATCTCACTCTAGTTTATGTCTCTTATTTGTAGCTCAGTACATCGAGTTTGACTTATTTGAACTGAGTTTAGCTCAAGTCAGTTTAAAACGAAAAAGACAAAACATCTTGAACATTTCTGAACCCATTTTGACATTTTATATAAAGAAACTCAAACTATTGCTTTGATCAGTGTAACGTTCTTACACACTGGAGGCGTCAAACTGCACCAGACATAGACGACTTGTAACATACGTAACTTCCCGTCCCGCCAAAAGGGAACGCCCCATTTTGGGTGAAAGCACAGCCCGGTACATTGGAAAATAATGGGAGGTTATCCATGGTAAACGTCACATACACGTCAAAATACTACTTTTAGTGATTTGTATCGTGAAAGACAAACAGAAGGCAAAGGATTAGCGGTTTGACTTTAGACACTTCACAGACATATGAGCCTGTATCAGACATGTGTATTTCAGATTAAACACCTGTGAATGCACATGTTTTATGAAAATTGAGCTGACAATCAAAATATAAATACATTTATAGTAATACACAATATGATTTGTCTTTTTGTTCTAAGCTACAAGAAACACATTTAACTGTAGCTAAGATTGTGCTTGTTTGTTTATTTAAGGCCCTAATTTAGTGTGTTGGATGTCGTTAAGTTGTGAAGTCTCTCGTCTCCTGTTGCTTTTGATGCTCCTCGGGATTGTAACCAAAACAGAGTGCATCACTGCTTAAACTCAAGTCTGCTTCATTATATCAAAGATATAACGACCCGCAGGACTTATTTCACCGCTACAGCGTTAGCACCTCAGCGCTTGATCCACAGTTTGAGTGTGACATGTAAACAAATGTGCTAGAGGATGACATCACTGACTTGGTTCGCTTGTACAAGTGTGAGTGCGGGACAGAGAATTTCTGCAATCGAGCTTGAGCACAGCACGATTACAAAACCCTAGTGTGAGTGCACCGTTAGAAGCATTTTACTGCAAATCATAAACTCAATATTCCATTTCATCAAAGCAACTAGCACAATATTATCTAAATTTGATAAAATGCCCAGCTCTACACGTGAGTCTGAAGCACAAATCCACTTCTCTCTTTGACGACCCTCAGAAATGTGACAGGCAGAGGAGGGACAGGTGCATGCTGGGACGCTCTCACCTGGAAGATGTTGACGTGGATGTAGGGCAGAGAGAAAGGTTCCTGGTGAAAACATACATCCAGAGCAGAAAGAACCAAGTGAAGCCGCAGACGTGAAGCAGGATCAGGAGATGAGACGAGACGCCCAAGAGATCATCAGGAGAGCCGGAGAGACGAGAGGAAACGGCTGGTCCTTCAACTGGGCTGAGGCGGGACAAGAGAGGACAACGGTTAAACAGGCTAAGCAGACAAAAAGGATAAGCGGACTAAAACAGGCTAAAGCAGGACTAAACAGGACTAAAGCAGGACTAAAGCAGGACTAAAGCAGGACTAAAGCAGGACTAAAGCAGGACTAAAGCAGGACTAAAGGACTAAAACTAGACTAAACCAGGACTAAAACAGACTAAAACAGGACTAAAGAACAGGACTAAAACAGACTAAAAGACCAGGACTAAAACAGGACTAAAACAGGACTAAAGCAGGGACTAAAGCAGACTAAAGCAGACTAAAGCAGGGACTAAAACTAGGACAACAGGACTAAACAGGACTAAACAGGACTAAAACAGGACTAGAACCAGGACAAAAGCTAAACAGGACTAAAACAGGACTAAAACAGACTAAAACAGACTAAAAACAGGACTAGAAGGACTATAACAGGACTTAAAACAGGACTAAAACAGGACTAAACAGGACTAAAAAGACAAAAACTAAAAGACTAAAACAGGACTAAAACAAGACTAAAACAAGACTAAAACAGACTAAAACAGACTAAAACAGGACAAAACAGACTAGAAACAGGACTAAAAACAGACTAAACCAGGTCTAAACCAGGACTTACCCAGAGCCACTAGCGGGTGATAACGGGCACGGCTAACGGGGCGATGAACAGGTAGACTCCTCGGCTCAGACTGGGGATTTTCCAGATGGACGAGTCTCCGAGTCCGAGGACGTTTGTGTGGAGCGTGATGGAACTTCACGTGAGCCTGGACCGCGCGTCTGTAGAACGCTCCGCAGATCTGCAAAATACGAGACAGGAACGCTCCGCAGATCTGAAAAAAACAGAAGGACAGTGAAGGCAACGCAGATTTCAGGGAGGTTTCTAGTTCTCTTGAGTCCATGTCGGTGCCCCACTTTGTACTTTAGCTTTACTTCTTTTACATTGTTTTTTTTGTATTTAACAATTTGTAACACAGACAAAACTTAAACTGTTAAAACACAAAACCCCTCACAGATTGTACTGAAGTTCACTGGCTCAAGTAAAAGTACAGTCACTCTGGTTAGGGTTAGCTCTGGTAAAGGTCAAAGTCCTGATGAAACTCTTTTACTTGAGTAAAAGTATAAAAGTAAACGTGTGTACATTTACTTAAGCAAAAAAAGTAAAAAGTACAATCACACTGCCAAAGTTATTCTCTAGTCTCGGTTAAAACTGCTAGGTTAGTAGAAATTTGTCATCTTATTTCTGTCAGTTCTCAAGAGACTTGAGCTTGTACCAAAACTGTAAAAATGTTTACTTGATTAGCAAGTTGACTTGAAATAAGAAGAAATTTATTGAAACATGACAGAAAACACATCGAAAAAAGTCATATAATCCAAGTATATCAAATATAACATCTTGAACCTGAAAAAATACTAAAAATCCAGGTTTTAAGAGGTTTTAACCAATCTCAAAATGCATGTTTTGCAGTGCAGGAAGTTGGTTTGTGATGTTATGGAGTGAGATGGGCTTAACAGTACATAAAATATAATTCATCTGACTTTTATCATGTGATAAATCATTTTTGTTAAAATGTTTTCACCAAATGTTTATGGGCTTATAAAGTAACTAACCTGATTATAAAGTGTAGGGAGTAGAAAGTACAGATACTTTCTTGAAAAATGTAAGAAGTGAAAATAAAAAGTCACAAGATTTTGTAATACTCAAGTAAAGTAATACGGCGCTCCATAGTACTCACGAAAAAATAAATATTTATCTCGTAACGAGATAATTTAAATGGCTTTTCCCACATTCTGTATAACACACGCTTCGTATAGGCTAAGCTAGTGACTTTATCCACAACGAGTAGTCTTTTCTGTGCTAGCTTGATGTTTCTAAACAGCTAAGATGTACTTGTGGATTTCGTTGTGTTAAATTAAGTGCCCGTGGTCTTCACTGTAATGTTTAAGGTACAAAAAGTATGAAACTAGCTGTTAACGTGTCTGTGGACTCAAGCTACAGTTAGCATGCTATTCTAAAGACGGCCAGTGTGTGGAGCTGTTCACCCACCAGTAAGAAGCTAGCGATAATCGGCAGGTTTTAATAAAACACAATCTTCTTGACTGTTCACAGTTAATCTCACACATCCTTAGAAATGTGCGGCAGTTTTTCTGTGGCTCCAGCGTCTGGTTTATATTTATTTGTTCATAAAGGAGAGAAGTGCTGCACATTTGCTGCACTTCCACATGGATCACCCAGAGTGGGCGGGTCATGGATCACCAGAGTGGGCGGGTCATGGATCACCCAGAGTGGGCGGGTCATGGATCACCCAGAGTGGGCGGGTCATGGATCACCCAGAGTGGGCGGGCCTCTGCGCAACAGCAAAATGCTCCGAATGTTGCAAGTCAAATGATGACGAAGTTACAACAAAACCTGCTCATAAATATTCATTCAATGGAGCTATCTGTAGAGCTGTTCAACTAAACAGCATAATAAAAATATTTTTTTTTTTTATATTTTTGATAAGACAAAGCAGATGGTCATTTTTTCTGGTGTGTTTAATAAACCGGAAAATATTTGTCAAATTTATCACAAAAGAGCAGCAATCTCCCATTATAAAACTCATTTTCCTGTTTCATAAAGCTCTTTGAATTGCTTAATGTACAAATTCTGATACATATTTAAACTTTAAAGAGTACATCATCACGTTTTTTGTTGTTGTAAATTAGATGTTTGTAGCATGTTTTTACTGCACAATATACTGGATATTCAATTCTTCAAAACAACATTCACGATATGATCTGATATTCAATATATTGCCCATCTGTAATTCAATCTAAACGTCCAGCAGATATCAGTATTCACTTAACACTTTCTGCTTCAAACAGGGTCGTTTCAAAGCAGCTGTTTCATAGTGATTCACAGGCTTCAGTTTCTACAACATTAAAGCCTTGAAGCACCTTTTATAAGTCTTCTCACTAACTGGACAGTCACATCATTTACCATTTATCTCAAACAATAGAAAAAACAACATTAGAACAACAGTATTAACAGATTCAATCATTATACAACAATGAATTCTATTAGTATTTGTCATTTTTAGAGATGCTCTGATCCGATACTGGGATCGAATATCGGTGCCGATCCAGGAAATGTTGCTGGATCGAGTATCGGCTCCATGATATCGGTTCAGCCGATATCCTAGTGAGTCTGATTAGGCTGATGTTGATCCAGAATGTCTCATCATGTTTGACATTTTATTCTTTCTCTCTCTCTCTCTCTCTCTCTCTCTCTCTCCTCTCTCTCTCCTCTCTCTCTCTGTTTTTTCTCTCTTTCTTCTTTCTCTCTCTCCTCTTGCTTCCCTCTCTTTCTTCTCTTCTCTTTCTCTTTCTTCTCTCATCTCTGTCTTCTTTCTCTCTCTTTCTTCTCTTTCTCTCCTCACGCTCTTTTCTCTCTCCTCTCATTCTCTCTCTTTCTTCTCTTCCTCTCTCTCTTTTTTCTCTCTCTCTTTCTTCTCTCTCTCTCTCTTTCTCTCGGCTCTCTTTCTTTTCTTCTCTTCTCTCTCTTTTTCTTTCTTTCTCTCTTTCTTCTCTTCTCTCTCTTTTTCTATCTCTCTTCTCTCTTCTCTTTCTTCTCTTCTCTCTCTTTCTTCTCTTCTCTCTCTTTTTCTTTCTTTCTCTCTTCTCTTCTCTCTCTTTTCTATCTCTCTTCTCTCTCTCTTTCTTCTCTTCTCTCTCTCTTCTTCTCTTCTCTCTCTTTCTTCTCTTCTCTCTCTTTTTCTTTCTTTCTCTTTCTTCTCTTCTCTCTCTTTTTCTTTCTTCCTCTTTCTTCTCTTCTCTCTCTTTTCTCTCTCTCTTCTCTCTCTCTTTCTCCTTTTTTTCTCTCTCTTTCTTCTCTTCTCTCTTTTCTTTCTTTCTCTTCTTCTCTTCTCTCTCTCTTTCTTCTCTTCCTCTCTCTCTCTTTCTCTCTCTCCCTCCTGCTCTCTTCTCTTTCTCTCTTCTTCTTAAGTTGTTCAGTTTTGTCTTGCAGTATAAATAACACTTTATGATCAAAAGTCTTATGTTTGAAAAGGACAAAAAACTATTTCAGTCGTTACACAAGTATCGGTTGATATCGGTATCGGCAGATGCCTTTAACTCTAAAGTATCGGTATCGGAACTGAAAAAGCTGGATCGGTGCATCCCTAGTCATTTTTATTACATTATTTATTTATGTAATGGCTGGTTATATTACAGTCAGGAGAGATGTAAGGTTAAAGTGAACATAACAGGTTTCTAATCATGGACAGGACTTTGAACTGTTCAGATAATCCTGTAGTTAACCCTAAACTGACCTGTAGTTAACCCTAAATGCTTCACTGTGTTGGTGTAGGTCCATGTTCTTTTTAACTTATCTTACCAGTCTTTATGTTCTGCTGCTGTGTTTGTGTAGGTTTGATCATTACCAGTCTTTATGTTAGTCTTATCTGTTTCTGCTGTGTTTGTGTAGGTTTGATCATTTACCAGTTTTATGTTTCTGCTGTGTGTTGTGTAGGATTTGATCATTCTTTATGTTTCTGCTGCGGTGTTTGTGTAGGTCTGATCATTACCAGTCTTTATGTTTCAGCTGCTGTTTTGTGTGTAGGTTGATCATTACCAGTCTTTATGTTTCTGCTGTCGTGTGTCATTTCTTCCCTTAAACAACATAACCAGGGCTCAGGAGGCTCAGGTCTAAACTACAGGGTGACCAGATGTCCCTAGATAGACAGTCCCTACACTGTTAAAAATACAAAGGCCAAAAAGTTAAACTGACTAAATCTTATGTTGATGTGACTTGACAATGTGAGTCAAAGATTTACAGAGAAGAGAAGAGATGAGGAGAGAGAAGAAAAGAGAGAGAAAGAGAGAGAGAGAAAAAAGAGAGAGAGAAGAGAGAAGAGAGAGAGAAAGAGAGGAGAAGAGAGGAGAGAAGAGAGAGAAGAGAGAGAAGAAAGAGAGAAGGAAAGAAGAGGAAGAGAAGAGAGAGAAAGAAAGAAGAGGAGAGAGAAGAGAGAGAGAAGAAAGAGAGAGAAAGAGGAGAGAAGAGAAGAAGAAGAGAGAGAAAGACAAGAGGAAGAAAGAGAGAAGAAGTAGAGAGAGAGAAGAGAGAGAGGAGAGAAGAGAGAGGAGAAGACAATAGGAGAAGGGAAAAAAGAAAGAGAGAATGTCAGATGACTCACAAACATAGTTAATCAGACAGAAAACTTGAAGGCAGAAACTGAACTGACATTTTTAGAGTTAAAGTGCATTTTATTTTTTACAGTGATTTGCAGTGCTCAACCTTGTCCCAGTTTTACTCAACACACGCTCCCAGGCCCAATTTAAATCCAGACGAGTGGTAAAGGACCAGATCACATTATTAAAGGTTATGGAGGATTTCATTAATAGTTTGTTGTCAGTCTTGATCAAAAACAGTTGTATAGATTTGTAGCAGCCTGTGTACTTCTGCTAAACAAAAAAAATAATTATAAAAATATATAATAGTGGGACATGATGAGGCCAGTAAAAACGTTGACCAATAAAAGACAAAGTACCTCGTTATCATTTGCCTGTGAACCTGTCAATCAAACCCTCGGTGTTCCTCAGTCACTCATTGGTCCGTCACATTGAAGCAAGCAGCTGTTGGATTTGAACCTTTATAAATGTGCTCTTATTGCAAGCTAAATGTTTATTATTAAAAATGGATTGTTCTTTAGCTGTCTATTCATTGTGATGTAAGAACACAAACACAACAGACTAGACTAGACTGTGCGCTCATAAGACGCATGCGCAACACACGCAACAGGTTTATGTTTTAATGTTGTGATTCTGGGTTTTGAGCCAGTTTAAAGAGTATAGAGTTTACAGACGTCCTGACGTAAACCATAAACGTGAACCTCTGCGGAGCGGAGATCTAACTAGCGCTGGAGGGAGTCATGACCTGTTGGCGCCCTCTGCTGGCAGAATTAAAGCTACTGTAGCCAATTAACAGCCCCGCGACTGCCTTGCAATAGTGAAATCCATCTGCGCCAATCTGCAACTTTTTAGATTACCGATGACACGTAAGAGCGTAATATCGGCAGGTTTAATCGGCCAAACGATAAATCGGTCAGGTACTAATTATGAGGCTGTATTAACTCTTCCCTGCCAATTGACGACAATTGTCGTCATAAGCTTTTTATTATATGCGCATAAGAGGGTTCTCTGACGCACGTGTCCGGTGCATCAGCATTTTAGCAATCATCGTTTGCAACTTTATATATTCACCACGGAGGCAGTATTCACATTTAGCACAAGGCCGCAGAGGAAAGCCAGGACCCGGAAATGCACGTCTTTCCTGTTTTACATTTGGCAGCGCAGTCGGCTGTTTTACGTGATCATCCGACTCTAAAGGATTGTGTTTCTGTTTCAAACGGTTACAGGCAACCAATTTGGACTAAAACACAGTTGAGTAAGTTTAGAGCGTATTTGATCTTTAAAATGAAGAAAAAGACGATCCTACTGACTAGGACTGGACTAGGGCTGGACTAGGACTGGACTAGATAGGCAGGACTAGGACTCTGAGTGAGAACGACATGATTGCGCAAGTCTGGCAGGAGAAAAACTAAACTTTCACTTCTGTGAGCGAGCCAAAAAGGTCAGAGTAAGTCAAACTACTGTATTTCTTCATTTTGAGGCCGTTAAATATAAATCTGCTGGAAGGCATCTGGAATCTTAGAATCTGCGGACGAAAGTAGAAAAAAGTTCCTGTGGCTCCGGTTTGTAACACAGCCTTTGTTGGTTTAAAGATGAAAAAGACACTCGACCTCATTGTTTTAATCGTTCGTGAAGTTGCTTGTATTTTTATCCTAAAACATTATTTCATGTTACTGCTCATATTTATTTCACAAAAAGTAGAACAGACAAAAATAACAGTGACATGAAGTTTGGGCGTATCTCAAAAGTTTCATCGTCAAACACTGAAAGTGTAATGAAAACAACGAATTTCAAATGCCATAAAAAAGAACGCGAATAATGTAGATAACAATTATTTTTTTAAATGGGAAAGTAGACACTGTAGGTCTCATTTGATGTACAACATGTCTATTCCAGTTGCACAAGGTTTTTTGTGGAGCTTTGAATATTGCCTTAAAATTAGCAAAAAGTCCTGGCAGAGAAGGAGGTCGAATTGAGAATAGGGCTTCGGCAGTGAAAGAGTTAAGAATAAAGATGAGAGTTTTTACCTCGAATGAAGAAGACGCCTGCAGATTCTGTTTGAGCATAGAAGAATGGACTCAGAGAAGGAATGGACTGGACAGCGGGCTACGTTTAACTGTGACCACGGCATGAGGACACTCCCAGGACGATACGACCCTGAGAAAAAGAGGAGAGGAGAGGGGAGGAGAGGAGGACGAACCCTGAGGAGAGAAGAGAGACGTCAGTAAACCCAGAGAGAAGGAGAGAGAGAGAGAGGAGAGAGAGAACGACAGGTGAGCTCCAATTTAAACGTGGACCACGCATGAGACACCCCAGGATGAAGAGACCAGAGAAAAGAGGAGCGGAGAGAGGAATGACGAGGAGGATGAACCCTGAGGAGAGAGAGAGGAGAGTCAGTAAAAACCCAGAGAGAGGAGAGAAGAGAGAGAAAATGACGGACAGGTGAGCTCCTTTAACTGTGGACCACGGCATTGTAGACACTCCCAGACGAACAGACCACAGAGAAAAAGAGGAGAGGAGAGGGGTATTGATGAGGAGGACGAACCCTGAGGAGAGAGAGAGAGAGAGAGAAGGATGAGGAGAGCTGCGAAAGAGAGATGAGGAGAGAGAGAGAAAGAGAAAGAGAGGAGAAAGGGAAAGAGAGAAGAGAGAAAGAGAGAGAAGAGAAAGAGAAGAGAGAAAGAGAGAGAGGAGAAAGAGAGAGGAAAGAAATGAGAGGAAGAGGGAGAGAAGGGAGGAAAAAGAGCGAGAGAGGAGAGAGAGAGAAGACGACGACGACGAGGGGAAAAAGAGAGAGAGGGAGATGAGAGCGAGAGGAGAAGAGGAGAGAAAGAGAGAAGGGATGTAGAAGGAGAAAAACGAATAAGAGAGAGAGAAAAGAGACGGGGAGAGAAAGAAAGACGAGAGAGGGAGAGAAGGAGGAAAAGAGCGAGAGAGGAGACGAAGAGAAAGAGGATGAGAGGAAGAGAGAGAAGAGAGAGAGAGGAGAGAGAGGAGAGAGAGGGAGGAGAAGAGAGAAATGATAGAGCGCGAGAGGAGGGCAGAAAGAGAGGAGAGAGAGAGAAGAGATAAAGAAGGAGAGAGTGAAGAGAACAAAGAGAGAAGCGAGAGAGAGAGCATAATAGAGTGAAGAGAGAGTAAGAAGAGAGAGTGAGGACTCTGTTTTGGGCCTTACAGTTATTTCTGTTACATACGGATGTTGCGTCGGGTTCTGACTGCTTTCTTAATTTGATTCTTTTTGCAGATGACTGATGTTTACTGCTTCGGACAAAATCCTGAGTCCGAACGCTTGGTGATGAGACAGCATAAATAAATAACACAACTATCACATGAACTTCAACATATTTACTGCTGGAGGCTATTCTCTCTGCAGCGCTTGCCTTTCAGTCACCTGACAGAGCAGGATCATTTACAAACTGAATAAAAGTAATTAACAACAGCATTTATAGTACACTTTTCTGTTGTTAATACTAACATCATTTGCAAAGGTCTGTCCAACACCTATGATCAGATTTCATTTTGTCTAAAAAGTATTTAGTCTGTAAAACATGCAGTTTGTTAAAGGAGACATATTGTGTATACCTGTATATTTTAAATAAGAAACTAGAACATGTGCAGATCAGTAGTTTACCTTTGGTCAATGTTAAAACACAAAGTTGATTTAAAACAGCTAAAAACAGAAACGGCTCTACTGACTTCCTGTTCAAAACTACAGAACTGATAAGCCCCGCCTCTTTATTTTAACATTCCATTCATTTTCTACCGCTAATCTGCTTAGGGGTCGCGGGTGACTGGAGCAATACCAAGTACCTTTGGGCCTTTAGAGCGCATGGGACCAGGGGAACACCCTGGACAGTGGCCAACTCGTTCCAGGGGGTTAGACAGACAAACATTCCACTCTCTCATTCACTCACTAAGGGGACAGTGTGACTAGGATGCCCATGATGAACACTAAACATACATGTTTGGAGGGGAAATGGAGAGAGGACAGGAGCGATCGTGAGGAAAGATTACAGGTGTATTGAGTGGGCGTCATGAATTGAGTCAACGATAGAAACCCAACACGGGACCATCGGGTCTGTAGAAAATATTTATCTTTATACTTCTGCAAGTATCTTTGATTAATTAATTTCTCTGCGTCTCAGGGAGCGAAACAATGGCAAACTCACCCAGGACGAGTTCGTGAGAATGGTTATATGGTCCGACCGAGGTAGTCAAACCCACGACTCTCCAGAGCTCTAACCACCTTCTGCTACGTTGCACTCATTTTAACATGTAACTGTAAAAAGCAACATATATTTAAAATAACTAATTATATGTTGGTACAAGTGTCTCTGAACCAGTTGAAATCCAAACATGCTTCAGTTTGAGTTTTAATCTTATTGAATTTATAACAAGTAAATACAGGGACAAGTGGGCGGCTATAGTGGTGGGAGGTGAGACACTTCGACTGCAGCTGAGAGAACAAAACAAGATTACTCAAAACAAATCAAATTATAACTCTTGAGTAATACTAATGTTGAATAGCAGTGGCACGGCTCCTAACCCTTTTGGCGCCCCGCCCCACCACCACTTACTTTAACTTTTTTTCTGAGTTTAATTCTTGTACTGAGGTCCTTGTATGATTATCTAGCTGATTGAAGGCTAATGGGTCCATGTTTGTTTTAGTTATTGTATTCTTTATATTATTTTTTTATTTTTACTGATTTAAAATAGATCAATTTCCTAATCTGGAGTTTTGGTAAGCTATTGTTGAACCAATTAAACATTCCTTTTACAATTAGATAAGTTATATATATTTTTTATAGATATCCTCACCAACGATTACACATTATTTGCGGGCTCAAATTTTGTATTGTAATATCGGACCCCCCAGCTGTTTGTTTTGGTCATAATCTCAATGATATATGTTGTCTTTAAATTGACACCAAAAAAAACTGGCAAATAGCTTCCATGAAGTAGTTTTAGAGACCTGATTTACTATTAGGGTTGCAATTTGGCGCCCTCAACCACCAGATGGCGCCCTAGGGACCACCTAGTTGCCTGTATGCTCAGGGCCTGGCCCTGGTTTTGAAAGTAAGGCTAATACAACAAAGATTAAAAAACTTGTTTTAAATAGTAATATATGGTCCCCTTTCTCTTAAACTTCAAACATGTTTTTAATTAGTTTTATCTTACATTTTTCATGTTAATACCAAATGATTTTCCATTGTCTACTGTCGTTGATTGTGATGTGTACAGTTTGTTCAGCATTCAGACCAAGTTTAAACTGGACCAGCGGGCATCTCAGGGACATTAGTTTTCGATCTATTCAGTGAAAAGGAACTTGAACTATGACGTAATAATTGTTCTCGGGTTTATTTTTTGAAAAGTGTGGCACACAAAAAATCCATACAAGCATAAATAATTTTAGACATAATAGAAAATAAATCATAATCACGCTGAGCCTAAAGTCACGGCAAAGAAGTATTAATATATAGTTTTTGACTCGAAATCGTATAAATTACTGTGGTACAGGACTCATGAAGTGGAACAAAGTGACAAACATGAAGATCATGGGTTGGGACATAGGCCAGTTGATTACAAAGTAGAAGGACAAAAAATTCAAATCAAATCAAACTATTTATAATAAGTAAAAATGTACGTTACCCGGGGGCCTTGTTGTTTCTATTTGAGAGATTTCAAGTTAAAAATCCTCTATAGCATTAGCCATAGTGAAACAATAGAAATGAAATATAGCTAGCTGCAGTTCGCTCCTTAACTAAGCATTTCACCAAGAGCAGAGAGCAAATTAGTCTAGATTTAAGTCTTTAAATCTAATGAAAGCTCATTATAGTTACTTTCTAGTTTGTTTGTTGATCTTTAGTATTAATCTTTCATTTAAAGACGAAGAGCTAATTAATGCAGATTAGTCATGACTTGTACGCATTATTATTATATTTATATCCAAGTTCATATAGAGAACAAAAATCTAAAGGGACTATATTCGAAAGATTAAGAAGACATCAAAATCGATTAATTCCTAAGGTTAGTTTAGAACAGATCCTTTTGCTCCAAGATCTTTTAGAAAATATAATGTCGAATAGCTATGTGAGAGATGAATCATAGTTCTATAAATACATATATCTCATCACCCGCAGTACACTTTAGATTAGGTTAGAAAGCGAGCTTTTTTGTTAAAAGTCAAATAATACGTATATCGATAAATCATAAATTTTTACACTAGCCAGACAAAGCAGTAGATCTGAAACCAAGAGAGTAGAGATGGGAAACCACGACAGCGAGTGAAAATTTTTTGGATTCAGCGGTTGGACTGAAAACAGCCGAGAAGCGTGAACCGAGGTGGCTATAGCGAGAGTGCTGATCGGTGGAATTACTGATTATTTCGGGAATACATGCGAGCACGCTGGGCGACTGAGAGATAGGGATGAGAGAAGCAAGACCTATGGAAAGTCCTATACAGCATTTTGACTTGGTCGGCAAGGTAACTTAGAGAGAGATCGTTCAGACATTTAGGGCCGGTGAGCGTGATTGTTTTTTCAATAAAACACTTCATCATGTCAATTCGCCTAGCACGCAGGCCCCATGGATGGTGCAGTCTTTCCGCGAGCTACCCACCAGCTGCTGCGGTCCACGCTGCTCCTGCACCAGCCTTCTCAGCTTCCTCATCAGCGTTCCTTCCCCCCGGCGTCCCGTCCCTCCGCGCCGCCGCCGCCGGTCAGAGCTCGCTTCTTCAGCCCCGCGTCGGTGCTCGTGTCCCCGCCGGTGTTCTGCGCTTCTGTCCCGGGCAAAACACCGTCCACAGTCCGCTTCATCAGCCCCATATCAGCGCTCATCTTCCCGGTGCCCTTCAGCTCTGTCCCGGGGCTAAACACTGCTCCTCTCCCTGGGATCCTTCGCCTCTGTCCCGGTCCAAACACGCCGCTGTTCTTTGCCTCCTATCCCGGTCCAAACACGCCTCTGTCCCGGTCCAAACACGCCGCGTTCTTTGCCTCTATCCCGGTCCAAACACGCCTCTGTCCCCGGTCCAAACACGCCGCTGTTCTTCGCCTCTGTCCCGTCCAAACACGCCTCGTCCCGTCCAAACACGCCGCTGTCCTGCCTCTGTCCCGGTCCAAACACGCCGCTGTCCTTTGCCTCTGTCCCGGTCCAAACACGCCCTTGTCCTTCGCCTCTGTCCCGGTCTAAACACGCCGCTGTCCCGCCGCTGTCCTTCGCCTCTGTCCCGGTCTAAACACGCCGCTGTCCCGCCGCTGTCCCGGTCTAAACACGCCGCTGTCCTGCCTCTGTCCCGGGCTGCACACCGCTCCTCTCGCCGGTGTCCTTCTCCTTTGTTTCCCAGGCTTTTGTCCACTTCTTCCCTCAAACTCTCTATTCTTTCTCTCTCTTCAGCCCTGCACCATCCCTCTCTCCTTCTCTCCTCTTTCTCTCGGTGTGTGTCTGTTCTTTTTTAAACTCGCTGTGAAGAAGAGAGAGAGAAAGTATATTCCTCCTCGGGTTACGCAAACACTCCATCCACACTTCTTTGGCCCCGGGCGTGTTTTTGGAGAAAGACAAGCGCCCTCAGCTGGATGGTTTCTGTCCGAAAGCCTCCGGCTTGCACATGAATAGTTCATGACTTGCCCGGGTCAGTGTCTTCTCTCCTCTCTCTCTCTCTCTCTCTCCCTCCCTCCCTCTTTTTCTCTCTCTCTCTCTCTCTCTCTCTCTCCTCTTCTCCTTTCTCACTTCCTCTTTCCCATTCTCCTCTCTCTTTTTTTCTCTCTCTCTCCTCTTTCTTTCTCTCTCCCTCCTTTTCTCTCGCTCTTCTCCTCTCTCCTTTCTCCTCTTCTTTCTCGCTCTCTCTCCTTATTCCCTCTCTCTCCCCTCTCTTTCTCTATCCCTCTCTTCTCTCTCTCTCTCTTTCTCTATCCCTCTCTTCTCTCTCCCGTCTCTCTCTTCTCTTTCTCTCTCCTCTCTCTTTCTCTATCCCTCTCTTCTCTCTCTCCTCTTCTCTCTCCCCCCTCTCTTTCTCTCTCCCCCTCTTTCTCTATCCCTCTCCTCTCTCTCTCTCTCTCTCTCCTCTTTCTATCTCTCTCTTCTTTCTCTCCTTCCCGCTCGTGAACTCCGGAGAACCTGGCACATGTCCTGGGAACCAAACAGGAGCCAGGCGGGGGTGTGGAGAGAGAGAACCGGGTCAGGGGATCGAGGCCGGGCTCTGGAGCAGCTGAGAGCAGCTTGTAGTGTGCTGTAGTCATTTCTTTACTTCTATGACAAGCCCAGACACAGCTAATTATTACAATATTGTTTTTATTTGTAGTTTAAATCACGAGTTGTTGTCGTCTTACTACGAGGTTACACTGAAACTTGCAGAGAGATTATTAAAAGCTGACTGCAGCAGACACTCCTCTGTGAGCTGAAAGTTCTCCTGTTTGAGATTCAGCCACACAAAGTAAATGTGTGCAGATCTAATAACAGACCAGGTTAACAGTGGATGCATACAGTCCCTGACAAAAGTCTTGTCGCCTATCCATTTTGTACTGTAGGTCTCCTGCAATATTTGCGGCAGCTGTGATGTAAATCAACCGAGGATTCATCTGAGAAATCCACCTTCTGCCACTTTTCCAGTGTCCATCCTTTTAGCAGGCTTTTTGTTTAGTGCTGGTTTCTGTGCACTGATTCGACCACGGAGGCTATTTCTAGACAGAATTCTGCAAACTGTTGTGGTTGACACAGGCACTTGAGGTGACCAGGCCTGGTGGAGCTCTGCTGCAGTGGAAAAGGGGCTGGCCTTGGTCCTCCTGAGCAGTTGTCTTGCGGGGTCTGCCGGACCTGGGCTTGTCAGAAACATCTTCAGTCTTTTCAGATCTTTTTCTTCTTCTTTGTACTTGACGCTGACCACAACCCCCTTGTGTTCCTGGCCCAGATGTACAACCAGAACCAGCGCCTGATGCGGTGGGCGTTACTGGCCCAGGGATATAACATCATCATCCGGCACAAGCGGGGACAAGACAACATTGTGGCTGATGCCCTATCGCGAGACTAAGGGGACACATCACCACTTGAATCGCAAGTGGTGATGGCACCTATATCCTTTTCTGCTGTTGACATACTTGTTGTTTGAGTCTTATTGTGGCATCTATGATCTCTGCTAAATTTCCATTGCCGTCGCCACCAGGGATGCGTGGTGATGGAAACTTATATCCTTTTCAAAAATAAACAAAAAAATGTTGTAATTACCTTGTTCCATGTTGCTACTGGGTGGTTTTTCTCTAGCCACCTGAGTTTGGCAATGTTTTAGGGAAATGTCTGGGTTTTATGGGGGGAAGTGTTATGGGCCATGCCCAAAAAAAAAAAAAAAAATCTGTATTTGGCCTTGCCTCTCTCTCTCAGCTCGCTCCTCCCACCTCATCCCGCTCACCTGCTCCAGCAAATGGGCTGGAGTATAAAAGACCTGCCACCACACAGTCAAGTCGGCCAGTGGGTCCTCCACGCTGCAGCATTTTGAGTTCTTTGGCTTTGATTTATTTTTGTATTAATTTCATTTTTGTACAATAAATTTTGTTATTCCTTTTTCAACTCATCACGCTCCTGTTTTGTTCTACACCCGGTTTCTTACATCTTCAGTTATTGTGCCAAAGCCCTAGACCACCACCAATGGCACGTAACAGACACATTGAAGGTGTCGGCCACCTCAGCAGTGGATCTGGTCTTCAGCCTCTTTGGTCTCAGGGTGGATCTTAGGCATGTTGTCAGCGGTCAAGTTGCAGTTGATGTGAAGGTCTGGTGTGCTGGGGTTCTTTTTCTACACATCCACTAACGACTGATCAATAACTGATCACAGGTGAGGCTGTAATCTAGGATCGGCTGCATCATAGGACAAGGTCACAAGACTTTGGTCAGGGACTGTATTTTGGTGTCTGGACTCTATTTTGGAAGGAAAACAACATTAACTAGTGATTCAGGCTAGGAAATGAAAAAAGTAGTAATAATTAGCTGTGTCTGTGACTTATTTATTATATTTCTATTAAAAAAAAAGGAAACAAACAACTACTACTAAACGTTGCAGGATATTAAGTCGTCCTGTGAAGTTTAATATTTGGGTTAGGGTTCCAGTTCCAGTTTTCAGGCGTTGGAGGAGGGGGTGCATTTTTCATCGTAACACCGGGACTGGGTCAGAGTTCACTCACAGTTTATATAATTGCTCTGATATAAAAAGTGCTGCTGGTTCATGTTACTGAAGTGGACCTAATGTTACAGACACTTTCTCTGAGCTCAAAGACAGTCAAGACTAAACTCAACTCAAGGCTGTTTAATCTAATACAGTCTGACTTTATTTACAGCAGCACATTTTACCAAAGAGCTGCAGAGAAAACACAGAAGCACACTGTTTAGATATAAAAATACAAATAGATAAATAAATAAAAGACTGGTATACTGGCTTTACCCGGACGCAGACACTTGAACAGCCGTCCTGAGCGTTCTCGCTGGAATAAAACCGCTTCAAACTTCCCTGAACCTACAACAGCAGTAAAAGAACATTTAGAGATGAAATAATCGTGAATAAATGTGGATACTTTGTCATTTAATGGTGTTTGAAATAAAAGCAGACTTACTGTTAGAG
Organism: Mugilogobius chulae; assembly: GCA_038363315.1. Lineage (NCBI taxonomy): Eukaryota > Metazoa > Chordata > Actinopteri > Gobiiformes > Gobiidae > Mugilogobius > Mugilogobius chulae. Next base: position 49,137 of record JBBPFD010000141.1, read on the forward strand.
CAGATCAGCCACCGAACCAGAAGCTTTCATCACAAAACATAAAAAAAAAACAACAAGCTGGATATGGACATCAGGCGGGCCTTTTTACCTCACACGTCTGACTAAAATCGGTAAAAATTCAAACTAAAACTGTTCCTGAACCCTTTGGAGCTCAGGTAAATGTCTGGGGTCTTTTTAAAGCTGTATCACTGTAGTTTTTGCTTCTGATGTCCAACAGACTCATCAGAAGTGAGAACTTTCTCCAAGCAAAAGAAAAACAAAATCTAAATTCCGCCTAAATTTTTTTTGGTAGATATAAGGATTATTAAAGCTGCTGTTACAGCTGAGACATAAATGACTCTAGATTTGGCATATTTGGGTTTTGACAATTCCTCTGTAAAAGCTGAAGGCAATTGAGGTAAAAATGAGTTTTAGGACCAAAAATTACTCAAAAAAATGTAGGCGGAGCCAATACTAAAGTCCTATTAAAATTTTGAGGACTTTTTTATTTTGGAGGCTTAGAGCTGAAATCTGAGTCTGATCCATCCCAGAATGGTGATTTTGCTCTAAATAAAAGGGATTCAATGGTATTTTTATATTTAACCTTTCCAGGTGCTTCATAGTATGCTTTTTTCAGACACTCAACAAAATTGAATTTTTAAAGAAAAAGTGGGGAGGGCCCTTCGAAGGGCCGTCCGACTGTTAAGGGGTTAAAGTTAAATTAAAATATATTGTTTACTTTCCAGCAAAAAAAAACACTCATATATCTTCATTTGTTTTCAAAGTAGTTTATTAAAGAAGTACAAAAAGTGTAATAAATCAATCATGAGTTAAATCTATAAAAATCTGCATGTTTCTGTCAAATAAAAGATTAAATATTTACAAGTGTTTATAATAAAATGTATTAAAGACACAGACTCTTCTCTCTGTCACAGACACAGGCAGGACTAAAACCTTCATACAAGGTGAATGTGAACAGTGTTGACTCCACAGACACGTTCGTTTAAACTAAAAACGTACGACTCATATTCATGGAGAAGTAAGTACTTCCCTGGGATCCAGAGCCAGGTTTCAGCTCCTGCTCAGAGTGGGTCTGGTCACCACGCCCTCCGCCTGCGTTTCAGACCAAATCTACATCGAACCGGCCAATCAGATTATCTTATTAGCGTGAAGCAGACGTCTGTCATTTAGACCCAGATCTAACTTCACTCACCTCACGTTGAAACCCTTTTTTGATTCGCTCATTTATTCTGCAGAAATACGCGATGTTGAGATTTTTCTATGTAATTTTTCCGTCGGGAGCAGCCATGTTGGATTTTACACGGCAGAAGATGATTGTCTCTGATTAATCTGTCAATCACGGCCACAGAAATCCGAAAGAGGGACACATTGGCCAGACGCAGGGGTGTCGGACTGGGGGGTAAATGGGGCTAGTTTCCCCGGGGCCCAGGACAGGAAAGGGCCCCCAAAAGCATTTTGTTGTGCGATACATTGTTCCTCTAAATGTAATTATTTGTGATATCAGAGAGCTCCATCTCTCCTATAAAACATGGACACAGACTTTGGCTAAAGAAAATGACTGAAAAAGAGAATATTAATTGGCTAAAAATTTTAACAAATACAGTAGCTACAAATATAATATTATAACTTCAACATTATAAACATCCAAAAATGTCACAAGGATTTTCTAAGTGTGATTTTGGCATCATTTAGACTAGTTAGCTTAAAACCTTGAAAGGTAAATAAAAATCTTGAAAGGCAGCATTAAAAAGCATTTAATTTATATTATATTTATGTGTGGGTTGTAGAAATTAAATCAACTTGATGTATTTGAATATTCTAGAAAGAAATAAAACCCAAATGAATAGAAAAATGAAGAGAGACAACCAAATAATTAAAACACAAGATCATGTATTAGGGGCCCCATCACTAAGTTTGTACCTGGGGCCCAGAATTCGGTGCTACGCCCCTGACGATATGTTTGTTTATAAAGACATGATTATAAAAAAAGTTGGTGTTTGACGTCGGAAAGATTGCGATGTGTTTCCAAACTAACAGCAAACTTCTAAATCCATCAGTCGTTCACGGAGCTTCTGGACACGATGTTTAGTGGCTGTAGTCTTTGTAGTTGAGGTATTTTCAACTTTACTTTGTCTTGCTTATTTTCGTTGTTGACGCTGATAAATTAGAACTAATTTGAGCGATGCGTAGCGTATTTACGGCCGTCAGATGAGCGTCTCACACTGCTGCTGTTACGCTATGCTACTGCGACGGTTAGTGCCTGGAAAGCACCATTAGAGCGCAGTGTCCTCCATGTTTGTAGTCTTTTGTGTGTTGTATTTGTAGTCCTCAGAGCGCCGTGTCCTCCAGGGGCCCCGCCGTCAGCTGCAGTACCTCCAGTCTCCTGTTGAGAGCGCCCAAGAGCCTTTTCCTGGGCCCCAGAGGAATCTGTAACTCACTCAAGTCCTGCTCCGTACATAAGACCAACGCCTGAGGAGGAAACACAACGATTAGACCTGCTTTAGACCGGGTTTAGACCTGCTTTAGACCTGCTACAAGCACAACACCAACGCCTGAGGAGAAACACAGGTTTAGACCTGGTTTAGACCTGCTTTAGACCTGGTTAGACCTGCTCCGTACATAAAGACCAACGCCTGAGGAAAAACACACGATTAGACCTGCTTTAGACCTGTTTTGGTCCTGGTTTAATGCAGGTTTAGACCTGGTTTTTGCTCTGGTTTAGTCCTGGTTCAGTCCTTTAGTCCTGGTTTAGTCCGTTTAGTTCCTGGTTTAGTCCTGCTTTAGTCCTGGTCTTAGTCCTGGTTTTAGTCCTGGTAGTCCTGTTTAGTCCTGCGTCTAGTCCTGGTTTAATCCTGGTCAGTCCTGGTTTAGTCCTGGTTTAGTCCTGTTTAGTCTAGTCCTGTTCTGTTAGTCCTGGTTTAGTCCTGGTCTAGTAGTTTAGTCCTGGTTCAGTCCTGGTCTAGTCCTGGTTTAGTCCTGGTTTAGACCTGCTTTAGTTCTCTGGTTTAGACCTGCCGTTTAGTCCTGCGTCTAGTCCTGGTCTAGTCCTGGTTTAGTCCTGTTTAGTCCTGTTTAGTCCTGGTTTTAGTCCTGGTTTTAGTCCTGGTTTAGTCCTGGTTTAGTCCTGGTTTTTAAGACCTGTTTAGACCTGTTTAGTCCTGGTTTAGTCCTGGTTTAGTCCTGGTTTAGAAACCTGGTTATAGTCTCTGCGTCTTTAACCTGGTTTAGTCCTGGTCTAGTCTGGTTGTAGTCCGTTNTGGCCTGTAGATCTTATGTAAGTTGAGGTAATTTTCAACTTTTACTTTGTCTTCTTATTTTTCCGTTGTTGACGCTGATAAATTAGAACTAACTTATGAGCCGAGCGTAGGTATTTACGGCCCGTCAGAATTGAGCGTCTCACACTGCTGCTTGTTACGCTACTCTACGCGACTGTTAGTTTTGCCTGGAAAGCACCATGTTAGAGCGCAGTGTCCTCAATGATTTTGTAGTCTTTTTGTTGTTGTATTTTGTAGTCCTCGAGCGCCGTGTCCTCCGGGGCCCCGCCGTCAGCTGCAGTCTCCAGTCTTCTGTTGAGACGGCCAAGGAGCCTTTTCCTGGGGCCCCAGAGGAATCTGTAACCTCACTCCAAGTTTCTCTCACGTACATAAGACCAACGCCTGAGAGGAACACACGATTAGACCTGCTTTTAGACCGGGTTTAGACCTGCTTTCGTAGACCTAGCTTACAAGCCACAACACCAACGCGCTGCAGGAAGAAACCAGGTATAGACTGGTTTAGACCTGCTTTAGACCTGGTTTAGACCTGCTACCGTACATAGCACCAACGCGCTGAGGAAAAACACACGATGACCTTGTTTGACCTGTTTTGGTCCATGCGTTTAATGCAGGATTTAGACCTGTTTTGCTTCTGGTTTTAGTCCCTGGTTTTTCAGTCCTGGTTTAGTCTGGTTTAGTCCTGTTTAGTCACTGTTTAGTCCATCTTTAGTCCTGGTTCTAGTCCTGGTTTAGTCCTGGTTTTAGTCCTGTTTAAGTCCTGCTTATCCTGGTCTAGTCCTGCGTTTAAGTCCTGGTTCAGTCCTGTTTAGTCCTGGTTTAGTCCTGTTTAGTCCTGGTTTAGTCCTGTTTTAGTCCTGGTCTAGTATCCTGGTTTAGTCCTAGGTTAGTCTGTTTAGTCCTGGTCAGCCATGGTCTAGTCCTGTATTAGTCCTGAGTTTAGACCTCTTTAAGTCCTGGTTAGACCTGCTTTGTCCTGGTCTAGTCCTGGTCTAGTCTGGTTCAGGTGTCCTGGTTTAGTCCTGGTCTAGTCTGGTTATAGTCCCTGCGTTTAGTCCTGGTTTAGTCCTGGTTTAGTCCTGGTTTTAGACCTGTTTAAGAGACCTGGTTTAGTCTGCTTTTAAGTCCTGCTTTAGTGGTAGTTTTAGACCTGGTTTAGTCCTGTTTAGTCCTGGTTTAGTCCTGTTTAGTCCTGGTTTAGTCCTGTTTAGAGTCCTGTTTTAGTCCTGGTCTAGTCCTGGTTTAGTCCTGCTTTGGTTAGTCCTGGTTTAGTCCTGGTCTTAGTCCTGGTCCTGCTAGTCCTGGTTTAGTCCTGGTTTTAGTCCTGCTTTTAGTCCTGGTTTAGTCCTGTTTAGTCCTGTTTAGTCCGGTTTAGTTCCTCTTAGTCTGGTTTAGTCCTGTTATCCTGGTTAGTCCTGGCATTAGTCCTGGCGTCTAGTCCTGGTTTAGTCCTGTTTAGTCCTGGTTTAGTCCTGGTTTTAGTCCTGGTCTAACCCCCTGTTTTTTAGTCCTGGTTAGACCTGTTTAGTCCTGGTTAGTCCTGGTTTAGTCCTGGTAGTCCCCTTTAGTCCTGGTTAGACCTGGTTTTAGTCTGGTTTAGTCTGGTTTAGTCCTGGTTTTAGTCTGTTTAGTCCTGGTTTAGTCCCTGGTTTATCCTGGTTTAGTCCTGTCTGGTTTAGACCTGGTTTAGACCTGGTTTGTCCTGGTTAGTCCTGGTTTAGTCCTGTTTAGTCCTGGTTTAGACCTGCTTTAGTCCTGGTTTAGACTGGTTTTGTTCCTGTTAGTCCTGGTTTAGTCCTGGTTTTAGTCCAGGGTCTAGTCCTGGTTTAGTCCTGGTTTATCTGGTCTAGTCCTTGGTTTAGTCCTGTCTTATCCTGCTTAGTCCTGTTTAGTCCTGTTTAGTCCCTGGTTTCCTGGTTAGTCCTGGTTTAGTCCTGCTTATAAGTCCTGGTTTAAGTCCTGGTTTAGACCTGGTTTAGTCCTGGTTTAGACCTGGTTTAAGACCTGGTTCTAGTCTGGTTAGTCCTAGGTTTAGTTCCTGGTTCTAGACCTTGGTTTAGTCTGGTTTAACCTGGTTTAGTTCCTGGTCTAGTCTGGTTTAGTCCTGCCTTGTAGTCCGGGTCTAGTCCTGGTTTAGACCTGGTTTAGTCCCTGGTTTAGTCCTGGTTATAGTCTGGTTTACGACCTGGTTTAGGTCCTGGTTCCAGGTCCTGGTGTATCCTTGGGTTTAGTCCTGCGTTTCAGACCTGGTTTAGTTCCTGTTATAGACTTGTTAGACCTGTTTAGTGTCCTGGTTATAGTCCTGGGTTTAGTCCTGAGTTTAGACCTGGTTTAGTCCTGGTTTTAGACCTGGTTTAGTCTGGTCTAGTCCTGAGTTTAAGTCATCGTCTAGTCCTGCTTTTAGTCTGGTTTAGACTGGTTTAGTTCCTGGTTACAGTCCCTGGTTTAGTGCCTGGTCTAGTCACTGGTTTAAGTCCTGGTTTAGTCCTGAGTTGTAGACCTGGTTTAGTCCGGTTATAGTCCTGGTTTCAGTCCTGGTTTAAGACCTCGGTTAGTCACTGGTGTTTAGACCTGGTTTAGACCTGGTTTAGTCCTGGTTTAGACCTGGTTTAGTCCTGGTCTAAGTCACTGGTTTAGTCCTAGGTTTAGTCCCGCTGGTCTATGTCCTGGTTTAACCTGGTTTGTCGCTTGGTTTACGATCTGAGTCTAGTCCTGGTTTAGTCCTGTTTAGTCCTGTTTAGACCTAGATTTAGTCTTGGGTCTTAGTCCTGGTTATAGTTCCGTGATAGTCCCTGTTTAGATCCTGTTTAGACCTGTTTATCCTGGTTTAAGACCTGGTTTTAGACCTGGATTATCAGTGTCCTAGGTTTAAGTCCTGGATTTAGTCCTGGTTTAGACCTGGTAGTCCTGTTCTAGACTCTGGTTTAGTCCTGGTCTAGTCCTGGTTATAGTCCTGGTTTAGTTCCGGGTCTAAGTCCTGGATTTAGACTGGTTTAGTTCTGGTTTAGACCTGGGTTCTGTCCTGGTCATATCCTGGTTTGTCCTGATTAGTCCTGCTTTAGTCCTGTTTAAGACGCTGGTTATAGTCTGGTTCAGTCCGGTCTTAGTCCTGGGTTTAGTCCGGTTAATAGTCCTGTTTGGTTTCCTGTTTAGACCTGGCTTATAGGTCCTGGTTTAACCTGGTTTAACCTGGTCTTAGTCCTGGTTTAGTCCTGTTTAGTCCTGGTTTAGACCTGCGTTTAGATCCTGGATTTAGACCTTGTTTTACGTCCTGAAGTCTAGTTCCCTGGTTTGTTCCTGGTTTAGTCCGGGTTTCTAGTCCTGTTTAGACCTGGGTTTATATCCCTGGTTAGTCTGGTTTAGTCCTGGTTTACAGTCCTGGTTAGGTCCTGTTTAGCATTACGCGTTTTGTTCCTGGTTCTAGTCCTGGTTAGTCCTCGGTTCAGTACCTGGTCTAGCCTGGTTTCAGCCCCGACTCCAGTACCTCCAGAGTCAAGGGTCCTCTCGACGAAGTCCTGGACACAGACTCCTGACCAGTCCCAGCACGAGGCCATGAAAACCTCCAGAGGCGACGAGAGGAACTGGTCCTGGTCCTGGACCCAGTCTCCCTCCACAGAGACACGAGCTGAGGTCTGAGAACGAGTCCAGACTGGGCGAGCGAGGAGCCGGGATGGGTTGGAGAGAGAGAGAGAGAGGAGGGGAGGGAGAGAAGGGAGAGAGGGAAGAGAGAGAGAGAGAGAGAAGAGAGGTACGGAGAGCCGATGGAGGACGAGTAGAGGAGGGGGGGAGAGTGGAAGAGGAGAGAGAGGAGAGGAGAGAGAGAGAGAGGAGAAGAGAAGAGGAGAGGAGAGACGCTGAGAGAGGAGAAGAGGAGAGAGAGGGAGAGAGAAAGAGAGGGAGAGGGAGAGGAGTAGGAGAGATGGAGAGAGGTGAGAGAGGGCAGAAAGAGGAGGGCTGGGAGGAGACGAGGAGAGGGAGAGGAGCGGGGGAAGAGGAGAGAGAAGAAAGAGAGGGAGGGGATAGAGAAAGAGAGGGGGAGAGGGAAGAAGAAGAGAGAGGCGCACGAGAGGAAGAGGAGAGAGAGAGAGGGAGGAAGAGAGAGAGAAGAGAGAGAGAGGAAGAGAGAGAGAGGAGAGGGGGGGAGGAGAGGGGAGGGAGAAGGAGGGAGGGAGGAGAGGAGGGAGGGAGAGAAGAGAGAGAGGAGGGGAGAGAGGAGGAGAGAGAAAGAGAGAAAGAGAGAGAGAGGAGAGAGAAAGAGGAAGCGGGAGAGAGAGGAGAGAGGAGAGAGAGAGAGAGAGAGAGAGACGAGAGAGGAGAGGAGAGAGAGAGAGATAGAAGAGAGAAGAGAGAGAGAGAGAGGGAGAGAAGAGAAGGAGAGATGAGAGGAGAGAGAAGAGAGAGAAGAGAGAGAGGAGAGAGAGGAAGAGGAGGAGAGGAGAGAGAGAGAGAGAGAAGAGGAGAGGAGAGAGAGAGGAGAGAGAGAGAAGAGAGAGAAGGGAGAAAGAGGGAGAGAGAGAGAGAGGAGAGAGAGGAGAGAGAGGAGAGAGAGAGAAGAGAGGGAGAGAGAGAGGAGAGAGAGGAGAGGAGAGAGAGAGAGGAGAGAGAAGAGGAGAGAGAGAGAAGAGAGAGAGAGGAGAAGAGAGAGAGAGAGAAGAGAGGAAGAGAGAGAGGAGAGAGAAAGAGAGAGAAGAGAGAGAAAAGGGTGAGAAGATAACTCCTTGGAAAGAGATTTACCAACTACTGTACTTACACAGTTGCTCAGTTTCTTTTAGTTTTTTTATTCAGAGAAAATGCAGAACTCCCCCTGTGTCACTGGGTCTGTAGTTCCTCCTCCTCCCCCTCGTTACTCACCCTGTTTTTTTCCTCAGTTCTCCCCCCTCAGTCTCCCTCAGACTCCCCCTCGTACTCACCCCTGTTCTCAGCCTCCCCCTCTCTGCTGCTGACGTTTGGGGCGTTCCTGGACGGTTCATTCCTGCCACGCTGCTCTGGTTCTGGTTCTTTCTGGTTCTGGGTCCGTAGTTCGTCCTCCCCCCTCACTCTCGCTCTCCCCCTCGTAACTCACCCCTCTGTCTTAGCGTCCCCCCTCTCTGCTGGACGTTTGGGGGCGTTCCTGGACGATTCACTTCTGCCACGCTGCTCTGGTCCTGGTTCTTCCTGGTCCTGGGGCCGTAGTTCCTCCTGAAGACCACGGTTCCCAGCCCGGGTCGGTGAGAGAGAGTCGCGTCCCGAGTCGGCGCTGCTCGCCTCGGACAGAGCCGCCTCGTACAGGCCCGGGTCGCTCATCGCCCTGGAGACGCTCGTGTCGCTGGTCGCTATGGAGACGGCGTCCTCCTCTTCTCCTCGGAGACGCTGTGGAACATGTTATGGACGTGTCTACGCTGAAGGAGGAAAAAGAACAATAAAAAACATGTTTCTAATGGAAGTCAATGGGACAAAATGGCTTCAACAGAACAAGAGACAAAACTACAAACTGCTTCTGCACAAAAACTACAAAATCATGTCCAAGGCTGGAATAAAAGCTCCAAACAAATCCAGTTTAGGCTACGTTCACACTGCAGGATCGGATTCTCAATTCTGATTCGTTCATGTGGTCGTTCACACAAAACATGCGACTCCAACTTGTCTCTGGTGTGAACGCGATGCGCCCCAAAATGACCCTCATGCGCAGTAAAGAGCACCACGTCACAGGCACAGAGTGTAGTTACACAGCCAAGACAGGTTTGTGGTCTGTTTCAGGCTGTTTTGTGCAGAAACGGAGCTGCAAAGACCAAATACTATCAGTGAAAAGTTCACATTAGCATGTTCTGTTTCCTGTCCAGAATAAAGTCGGTCATTTTAAGAAGCCCAAAGAGTTGAAAACATTCAGAACATTACTACTATACTACTATAGATACAAGTCCAAACCTTTAATTCATGTGTAAAATGTGTCGCGGTGTCACAAAGAAATGTGAAGCTCAGAAAGTTGGCGACACTGACAGGAAGTAGTCCAGTGATAACGACGTTAGAATAACTTGACCTACACAAGAGGACTACTTTGTAGTTTTTGGCTTTTCTTTTATCAAACAACACTTCTAACAGATTTGCAGCGATGTTCTGTGGACTTTATGTGACTGGTTTGTGCAGAATGAATGAAAGGACTTGGATGACACAAACAGTTTAACTTGAAAACTTTCCAGAGGTGAGTGAAAGATTCTCCACCGTGTTTGTCCTGCATCTCTCCCTCTGACTGACCTGATGCTCTGCTGCAGTAGCCTAGTTACTGTATGATAAGCCCGGTTATTAACAGGCTGTGTATGTTTAGTTTAGCGTCGTCTCTCGTCTGGCTCACGTGGAGTTTGTGAGTGGAGTTTACCGGCCGGTCAAGCTTTACGAGCTTAGCGACGCAGTGCAGATCTTCTCCTCCATTGACAGTTTCTGTTTTCTTCTGCCGCTGTTTCTGCTTTGACTTGTTGAGTTTGTGACGTAAAAGTCGGATGAATGCGACATGAGCGTTCAGACTGGAGTCGCATTTGAAAAGATCAGATTTGTATCGGATTTAGGACCACATATGAAAGTGCCTGGGTCGCATTGAAAAAATCGGATGTGTGTCGTTCAAAAGCCATAAGAAGATCCGATTTGGGTCGCATTGGGGCAAAAAAAAAAATCAGATTTGGGTCGTTTCAACCTGCAGTGTGAACGTAGCCTACTTACATTTTGTGTCACATTTTCACCTCAATCTGCTTTTATAAGTCTGGACAAAGAATCAAACAGTGATATATTTCTAGTCGACATAAAAGTGAAGTAAAAGACGCTAACATGATCTGTCTCACCCCGTCTCTCTGCTCCGGTCTCTTTCGTTCTCGCTCCGTTCTCTCCTCTTTCCCTCGTTCTCGATAGGTTCTCTCTCGTTCTCTCTCCTCTTTCCCTCGTTCTCGATAGGTCCCGTGTCGGAGGAACATGACGTCGTTGCCCAGCCGCAGTCCGGACAGAGATCTCACACTTCTCCTTCCGTCTTCAGACACTCTGAAGCCTTCGTCCTGTCTGCGTCTCTCTGCTTTCCTCTGCAGCCCGGCTCTGCCTCTGGACTGAAGCATGGCCTGGGCACAAACACACAAACACACGTTAAACTCATTGCAAGAGAGAAAGAAAGAGAGAGAGGAAGAGACAGAGAGATCACAAACACTCAAACACATCAAACTCATCACAGACACATCACTTTGAATCAAACTGTGACAGATGCATAAATAAGTCTGACTTTGACACTAAACCCTCCATTCTAGATGCTGCCACTGGAAAAACAACCGTCTTAAAACGATTTATGGAATGCTTCTTGATGCCAAAGTGTTCGCCGCACGTTTAAGCGTCAACTTCGCAAGACGCATTGTCAGCAGACGCCTGAATAAGTGAATTTCAACGCACTAGACGCGAATTCGCACCATAAATTCGCTGTACGCCTAAAGGCCCACGCACATGGCTTTGTGAGGAGCTGCTGCATTCGCTCCAGGATTTTCTCCAACTGGAGCGACGCAAATGGAGAGCACAGGTCTCCATTTGACAATGTTAACAAGGGAGAGTGGTGTTTTGGGCCGATCCCAACAGGACTAGTTCTCTTGTCCACGATCGCTTACATGGCAACTTAAGTCTGTTAGATTAATATCACGGCAGCTCTCCCTGCTCTCGCGTCCTATGTGTACGGGCCATCAATCTGAACAAACTTAATGCTTACTGCATAAGTGATCGTGGACAAGAGAACTATTATAATAGTCCTCTTTGAGTCAACCCAAAACACCACAGTCTCCTTGTAACTTTGTCAAATGAAGCCCTGTGCTCTCCATTTGTGTCGCTCCAATTAAAATTCATCTGAACACTAAACTGTCATTCTTGCTCCAATTGGAGGCGTCGGACCATTAAGGCTTGTCCACATAGGACACATGAGCGGCAAGTTTCACTTGCAATCCCATTCATGTGTGTTTGTGTCTGTCAGCGGAGAGCTCCTAATGACCGCTGATCAGAACAAAGAAATTACAGCTTTGTGAGGAGCTGCTGCACTCGCTCCAGATGGATTTATTACAACTGTGCGACGCGAATGAGAACACAGGTCTTCAATTGACAGAGTTAACCAGGACACAGTGGTGTTTTGGACTGATTCTCTTGTCCATGATCGTTTACGCTGCAAGCATTGAGTTTGTTTATATTTATATATTTCACGGCAGCTCTCTCCGCCCACTTCCTTGTTGGTTTGTGCATCTTTTCACTCCACTGGGCGAAAATACAGAGACAGATCATGTCCTGTCTGCGCGGGCCTGAGTGGCTACCACACCCAGATGGATCAGGACCTGGATCCAGATCTGGAGGCAGTGTGAGCCTCGTGTTACAAGATCTGACTTTGAGTGCAGCCAGTTATTGGGGACATAATTATACATGTAACTGTTTTGTTTTTATGTCGAATAGAGCTCTCACCTGTGAATATGTGACGGGGTTGTTGCCGCTGTATCCTCGGAGCATACTTCCTGATCCGTAGCTGCCTGATCCGTAGCTGCCTGATCCGTGGCTGCCTGATCCGTAGCTGCCTGATCCGTGGCTGCCTGATCCGTAGCTGCCTGATCCGTAGCTGCTCAGACTGGCGGCGTCCATGTTGTCCATGCTCGCCGCCTCCTTCATAAACTTCCTCTCCATCTTCCTCTGGTGTTTCTTCTGGATCCTGGCGCAGTCTTGATCCTGCGCTCGGCCGCTCTGAAGGCGCGCTCCTTCAGCCTGGACACCACTTTGGGTTTGAGCGTGATCTGAGTTGCCGCGGCGGCGTCGAGGAAGCGCACGCAGTCCATGTGCGAGTGCGCGGCGGCTACGTCCAGCGGCGTGTGGAAGTCATTGTCCAGGCTCCAGATGTTTGCTCCCAGCGACACCAGCAGGCACAGACTCTTCTTGTGACCGTGAGCCGCCGCCAAGTGCAGCGCCGAGTTCCCCCACAGGTCGCACTGGTCCACGTCGCCACTAGAGGGAGCAAAGACAGCAAAGGTTGGGTTTCAGTCAGCAAAGTTTCACTTTAAGATTCACAAAGTGTTCTAAAGACGTATAATTATTCTTCATCAGCCTTTAAGCCAGGGCCCAGGAACCTAATGTGACCCACTAAGTTTGGGGTGAAAATCAAGTCAAAAGTCTTTACACGTGTGGAAAACAATTTGTGCGTATATTATTGTTGTCACAAGTTATGGTTATCGAATTCATTTGATAAATTCAGATCTTTAAAAATCGACAACGTAAAAAACAGTCAAATCGTAAAATCGAGGTCAGTGCGCTGTGACGCAGTTCCCTGGAGAATCCAGCCTCAGCGCTGCACCAGCGGATGAGTCTGGTCATCCTCGAGTCAACTGGATTTCTAGGGCGGAACAAAGCTCACCTAACAGACAGCGGAGGGAACCAATCAGAGAAGAGCATAAAGCTGTTGGGATTTCTCTCACTGTCATCTGCCGGTAAGGGGGGAGCAGACTGCACTGCCTTGACCATCTTGAACAGGACTATTGATGCGATGTTTTTTTGGTAAGCCTAGATCCATGCGCGCTGCGCATAGCAGGGACGCTATAGCAAAAACCATGTGACTGAAATAAACAATTTTCATTGCACGGTACGATCTGGATTTCGAGGGAAAACCCTTGGAGGGTGTGGTGACCAGACTGATATTTCTCTGTGTAAAAACACAGAGGCAAGTGACGCAGCCGCGCCCTGAGTGGACAACTTCAGCGGCTTTGCAGAGCTCATATTATTCGTTTAAAACAACAAATCAAGTAATACAGTGAATATTTCGTTTATTCAGTCAAATGTGAAAAGAAAAATGACACTATTAATCCTTGTAGCTTTGATTGAACAAAATGTTATCGATTATCAATATAAAAACACATTTTCTCATTTTACAACGTGAAACTGAATTGTGTGTTTTGATAGTATTATTTGTTGTTGACCAAATGTAAAGTTTTGGATTGAATGAAACAGTTCTGTTGTTAATGTTCTTAACAGAAGAACCTTTTCAGTGAAGAACAAATCCTCCATGAGTCAACAGAAAGGCACTTAAACAGTTTCATTTAACACAATTAAAGTGTTACATGTCATATCTGTGCACTGTAAAAACCCATTAGTCTACATGAAATCTTTATTTGATACAAGTCAAAGAAAGTTAGGAGAGAGAGAGAGAAATAAAGGGGTAAGGGAGAGAGGAAGAGAGAAGAGCTAGAGTAAACGATAAGTGAGAAAAGGAGAGAGGAGAGAAGAGAGAGAGAGAGAGAGAGAGATAGAGAATAGAGAGAGAAGAGCAAAGAAGAGCAAGAGAGGAAAGAGAAGGAGAGAAATTAAAAGAGAGAATAAGAGACTTGCACATAAAACATAAAACTTTAAGGCAGAAATTGTTACCTTAAACTGTCTTATAACTTTTACCGTGCGTCTTTGGGACCAAATTTGCAGTGTAGTTGCTAGGTAACAGTTGTGGAATGCCCTCTACACGTGTCATGTTTACTCATCTGTCACACGGACTCACCCGCGGGACACGATGAGCCGCAGCGCCTCCGTGTCTCCGTCACACGCGGCCCACAGCGCGGGGCTCATCCCGTCCTCATCCTGGTCCTTCAGCTGCGCCCTGGACGCGTCCCGGAGCCGGTCCCGGAGAGCGGGGCGGGAGGAGCGGGGCGGCCGGTCTGAGGGAGAGGAGGACCGGCCGAACATGGTGGAGAGAGACGGGAGAAGGACAGAGAGGAGCTGTGGAGCAGGTGAGTGTTACCTGTCACTGCTCCGGTTACCATGGAGACGGACACGCGGAGAACGAGAGAGGAAGAGGAGGAGCCAGAGGAAGAGGAGGAGCCAGAGGGGAGGAGGGGAGAGAGTGTTGATCCTTTTTATTTAATTTAAAGGTGCACTGTGTAACTTTCTGGAGGTGAAAAGTCTTCTACCACAAGAAACACTGAGTTGAAACTGTTCTTTGGGACTTTCTGTAAGGTCATGTTTATTAAGGACAATTGTACCAGATTGTAGCTTACACAGCTAATTTCCATTTCTGAATAGAGATGAATTTTTGCCATAAAATAAAAACATCAGCTAAAGAAACAGTTTTTCTGCAGAAACAGACGTGTTCTGCTCCTCCAGGACAAATAAGAGATGTTTTCTGTTAATGTAGAAGCTCAAAGTAAAAACACTGATTTTTAATAATTATTTAGTGCAACAAAGGCAAAAAAATGACAAAAATATACATTTATTCAAGTTTATTTTTGGCCAAAAAGTGCACAATGCATCTTTAACAAAGATAAAAAAAAAAAAAATGAGACAAAAAAACAACTAAAGCAACAGAAAAAATAAATAAATTTAAACTGAAATATGTGCACAGTAGCAGAGTGGTTAGAGCTCTGGCTTCCCAATAAGGAGGTCATGGGTTTGACTCCCGGGTCGGACCATATCAAATCTCACGATCTCTCTGGGTGGAGTTTGCATGTTCTCCCCGTGTCACCGTGGGTTCCTCCAAAAACATGTATGTTTAGGTTCATTGGGCATCACTGTAAATGTCCCTTAGTGAGTGAATGAGAGAGTGAATGTTTGTCTGTCTAACTCTGCGACGAGTTGGCCACTGTCCAGGGTGTTCCCCGCCTAAGGCCCAAAGTCACTGGGATAGGCTCAGTCACCCGCGACCCCTAATGGGATTAACCGTAGAAACTGAATGAATGAATGAATGAAATAGACAAAAAAAAAACCATTCACATTTCCGAGTTCAGAGGTGTGGAGTATTTCATAATACAGTTGTAAGGTTTTTAGAGTCTTTTTATTGATGTTTTTTGTTCCTTTACATCACACAAACGTGTTAGGGGCCGGATTAAAACAGGTCGATGTCCGCCTTTGGCCCCCGGGCCGCATTTGCTCAGGTCTGTTTGAACTTGTGCCACAGACTTTACCAGGAGCAGACTGTGAACGATCAGATGATTATTCTTTAGTTTTGAACCTCCAGCAGCTTCAGCCAATCACAGCGGCTCGTTTAGAAAAGTCTTCTTCACTCAGATTAGATCAGATTCTTTTGTTGAGTCACGTTTGGAGCTGAGTGTAGTTCCTGCGCTGGGCAGCAGGCGCAGCATTACGTCATGTTCACTCTGACTCTGAACACTGTAAAATAATAAATTCTAACTCAGATCAAATGACTTAATGAAGCAGATTCATCTTAAAAGACTCATTTAAGATGTTTTCACTTTAAGATTCTTTGACTGGTTTTAAGATTTTCTCTCCTGATTGATCTTCTCTAGAGATAAACACTGATTTAAGTAAATGTGTTTCTGTTTTAAGTCAGAATTTGATTTTGATTAAAAATCTTGTCCAGAGAACTTGAAACTAACATTTTCTGCTCAAAACAACCAAGTTACATGTTCTTAATCAGACATTTTTACCTCAGAGTAAATATGTTCTTATATTTTTGAACGGTACTTTTTGCAGTGAAGTTTGACTCTTTAACCTATAATTGATCATTCATTTTCTCTTCAGGGGTCGCGGGTGACTGGAGCCAGTGACTTTGGGCCTTAGGCAGGGAACACCAGACTTAGACAGACACATTCACTCACACTGATGATTAGTTATAAACTAAACACAGGTTTAGGTTCATTGAGGAATGTTTCACCAGAGGAACAAACTGTCCAACATTTATTATGTTTTGGATTATTGATAACTGATCATAATCAATAATCCAAAACATAATAAATGTTCCATGATGAAAGGTTTCCTCCTCAGTTTGTCTCATGTTTGTGACAAAAAAGTCCCATTTCTCTGTGAGCTTTAGTTAGTTTGATGTTTAACACAGAAAACAAGGTTCAGATT
Source organism: Mugilogobius chulae (assembly GCA_038363315.1). Lineage (NCBI taxonomy): Eukaryota > Metazoa > Chordata > Actinopteri > Gobiiformes > Gobiidae > Mugilogobius > Mugilogobius chulae. The sequence goes on from JBBPFD010000141.1 coordinate 65,219, forward strand.
CAGACGCTTCACTGACGATGAAGAAGAACATTCATCTGAGTTTAAGTGTCACTGGGCTTTTTAAACTAAACACCAGATCAAACACTGAACTGAGCCCTCGAGCAAGACACTTCACCTGCCCCCCCGTCTCTCTCCTTCAACAGTTTAAACTAATGATCATGTGACGTCGCTAATGGACCAATGAGAGAGTGATGTAGATCCTTGTGAGCTCAGTGTGGCTGCAGGGGGCGCTGCAGGGCTGGAACAATCCCGTTTAAACTCGTCTGACTCATGAAGAAGCAGGTTAAAGCCACACTGCGGAGCTTCACACATCTGTTCTGTGATTCACTTTGAGACGAGGATGACAAACAGATCAGTGTGATGTGAGTTTGTATTATGACTAAACCTTATGCTGATTCAAGTCTTTTTGGACTAAACGTTTAGTTTCAATCAGTTAGTCTGATATTTCATGCTCCTTTGTGGAATAAAACACACTGTAATTGGGAGGAAACTGGTGGATTGGCCACAATGGTGCAAAGGTGGAATTTTGACTACTTCACATGTTGACATGAAAACAAAGGACCATTTAAGTTTGGATGACATTGTTGGCAGGTATTGTATTTGTCACACCGATCCAGCTTTTTCAGTTCCGATACCGATCCCGATACTTTAGAATTAAGCCTCTGCCGATACCCCGATATCGGCCGATACTTGTGTAACGACTGAAATAGATCTTTTTTACTTTTCAAAACATAAGACTTTTGATCATAAAGTGTTGTTTATACTGCAAGACACAACTGAACAACTAATAAGAAGAGAGAGAAAGAGAGAGAGAAGAGAGAAAGAGAAGAGAAGAGAGAAAGAGAGAGAGAGAGAAGAGAAGAGAAGAAGAGAAGAAAGAGAGAAAGAAAGAAAGAAGAAAGAAAAGAGAGAGAAAAGAAAAAGAAAGAGAGAATAGAGAGAGAGAAAGAAGAAGAGAAAAGAAAGAGAGAAGAGAGGGAGAAAGACAGAAAAAGAGAGAGAGAGAAAAGACAGAGAAAAAAGAAAGAAAGAGAAAGAAGAGAAAGAGAAGAGAGAAAGAGAAGAGAAAAGACAGAAATAGAGAGAAGAAAGAGAGAGAGAGAGGGAAAGAGAGAGCGCTAGGAGAGAAAGAGAGAGAGAGAAAGAAAGAAGAGAAGACAGAGTAGTAGAGAGAAGAGAGAATTAGAAGAAAGAGAGAAAGAGAATAAAATGTCCAACATTATGAGACATTCTGGATCAACATCAGACATAAATCAGACTCATTAGTCCAATTAAACACAACTAGGATATCGGCTGAACCGATATCATGGAGCCGATACTCGATCCAGCAACATTTCCTGGATCGGCACGATATTCGATCCCAGTATCGGATCGGTGCATCTCTATTCACACAGTCTGGAGTAATGTGCATAGTGCCCTAAAGAGGCTGCCCAACAGCACTGCAATAAAGCCTTTCAAAACAAAACAAAACAAAACAGATTATTAACACAGACCTGGGCAAACTGTGGCCGAGGGCCAAACACATCCCGCGACTTGTTTCAATCAGACCCTGGAATGTTTTAGAGAAACACAAAGCTTAAGAGATAAAAAAAAAACTTTTGCCACGACAATAAACATTTGAGCTTAAATTCACAGTGTTATAAAGTCAAAGCCATAAAACAGGCTATTCAACCTCATTTTCCAGAGGGCCAGATTTTACCGAGGATCATGGCTCCTGGATTGTTGCACATTACGTTGCCTTAGACTAGATTAGACTAGATTTATTCCTATAAAGATACCAACTAATGCTGTAATGTTTTTTTTTTTTGGCCTACAAAATGTCCAAATCAATGTTAAACCACATAACCAAATCGACTATACCAGCATTAAACCTAATCTAAACCAGGACTAAACTTGGTCTAAAGCGGAATTAAATCAGGACTGAATCATGCACTGTAAAAATGACAAATTGGATAATGAATAAATGCTTAAAATAATCATATTTATCTTTGTTTAAGCATATTTGAACTGCCTTAAGTTAAGATTTGCCCAACAAGAGCAGAGTGGATTATTTGGCTAAAAATATGAAAAATATCGTATTTTCTCCACTGGAAATTAGTAAAAAAAAAAAAAAGAAAAAAGGAAAACACTGCATTCTTATTTTCAGACACTTATTGACACATTAGGAAATTTAAGTTGGCCACATTTCTTGAGTAATAACCTGAATAATAACTAGAAATCTACAAACAAGAGAAAATAGTTTTTGTGAATATTTGTGAATGAAAGTGAATGGAGGGCCGAATTTATCTTTGGAGGGCCGATTTGGCACCTGGGCCTTAAGTTGAATAGGCCTGCCATCAAAGGTTATTATTAGTTTAACAAGATAAACATTGTAATAAATATAAAAATGTGTTTTTATGCAAATATTTGACTCGTCCAAGTCCTGGGTAATATTTAGTTCTGAGAATAAGGTTGAAGTCATAAAAGGAAGTTGTAATTTTATGACAAAAAATTACAAGTTTTGTCACATTTTCTTCTTCTTTTTCTTCTTTAATCTGTTGAAGAAATGTGTTTTTACAATAACCAGAATTGCTAGACCAGTTCAGCCCTGGTCTGGGTTTGAGTCTGGTCCTGGAGTCTACAGAGTGTCCCAGGTAAAACATCTGTGACTGTGACCTGAGCTGAAGCAGATGTTTCAGATTCACAATGAGCTCATGAGACTGAAACAGACAAACGTCACTTTAAACCCACTCAGGACCGCGACACCAAACACTTTAGACCACTTTAGACCCGTTTAGACCACTTTAGACCACTTAAGATCAGTTTGAGCAGAAGTGAGCTCATCCAAACCCAGAAGCAGCTGCTCAAACCGGACCAAACGTGAGTCTGTTTTCTTCTGTTTGACCCAAAGCTCCAGGACCAGAGTCACAAACAGGCCTCCGTCAGACCCAGATCCAGAGACCAGACCAGACCAGACCAGAGCCCAGGCAGGTCCAAGTCCAGACCTGCGTTTGGCTCGATGGATCAGACTTTTACGAGACAGACAGAGCGAAAGTTTAAGGTTCCGAGTGGAAAAATCCTTTTTACGAGACAAAAACATGTTTGTGGTAAATCTGTGTTTGTTCTGGAAATCAAACGTGACGTGGAAAATATGATGAGTGTTTATAACGAGCTGCTGCTGCTAGAAATGAACCTGTCTGAGACGATTAAACTCTGACACTTTTGAGTTAGTGTCTGTGAACACAACTTATTAAATCAGAGTCTGTTTAAGAGAAAATAAAGGAGAACTCTAACAATTGCATGAACAAATAAAAACAAGGACCGTGACGTCGCCCAGATTGGCGTTACCAATTGGTGTTGGGGCTGGCAGGTGAGCGCCTGGTGGTCGGGCCTTTGCTCATGGAGCCCGGCCGGCCCAGCCCGAACGAGTGACGTGGGTTGACCCTAATGTGGGCTCACCACTCGCAGAGGGAGCAGGAGCTATAAGTCAGACCTGTTCCCAGTGCATGTTGGACTCCCCCAGGGCTGCCCTTTGTCACCGGTTTCTGTTCATTGTTTTTATGGCCAGTTTCTAGGCGCAGTCAGGGTCCAGAGGGTGTTCGGTTTGAGCAGCACAGGATTCATCTCTGCTGTTTGTAGATGATGTTGTTCTGATGCTTCTTCAAAGCCTCAGAGCCTCATGCACTGGGACGGTTTGAGTCGAGTGTGAAGCAGCCGAGATGAAATCAGTTCCTCTGAATCCGAGGCCATGGTTCTTGACCAAAAAAAGGTCCTCTGCCCCCTACAGTGGAGGAGTTCAAGTATCTCAGGGTCTTGTTCACAGTGAGGGAAGGATGGAGGTGAGATTGAGGAGGATCGGTGCAGCGTCTGCAGTGATGCAGTCTCTGTATCGAACCGTTGTGGTGAAGAAGGAGCTGAGTCGAAAGACAAAGCTCTCGATTTACCGTCAATCTACGTTCAACCTTCACCTATGGTCATGAGCTTTGGGTAACGACCGAAAGGACAAGATCACAGATACAAGAGAAGAGCTGGAGGAGGTGTGTGTGGACAGAGAAGAGCTGGAGGAGGTGTGTGTGGACAGAGAAGAGCTGGAGGAGGTGTGGGACAGAGAAGAGCTGGAGGAGGTGTGTGTGGACAGAGAAGAGCTGGAGGAGGTGTGTGTGGACAGAGAAGAGCTGGAGGAGGTGTGTGTGGACAGAGAAGAGCTGGAGGAGGTGTGTGTGGACAGAGAAGAGCTGGAGGAGGTGTGTGTGGACAGAGAAGAGCTGGAGGAGGTGTGTGTGGACAGAGAAGAGCTGGAGGAGGTGTGTGTGGACAGGGAAGTCTGTGAGTGTGAGTATATTTCTCTCTCTTTTACAGTCCTAAACTAAAGTATTAAAAGTGAAAGTTCCTGTTTTGTCTTTTATTAAATGTGAAAGAAACAGACGTGGAGAAGTTTACGACGGAAAAAGTGAAGTGTGGAAACTGGACCTGCACCAAAGATCAATAAAGACGATTACAACTGCAGCTCTGGACAAGTAATTCATACAAGCATCAGCTCAATCAATCAGTCTGCAGGGGTCAGGACTTGGACTTGGACTTGGACTGGACTTGGACTGGACTCTTTGACTTTCTTTAGGTCAGACTTATAACTTTATGTATTTATTTATCTACCAATGTTTTTTATTTATTTATTTATTTATTTTAATTTTTTTAATATATTTAATAATTTATTTAATATTTATTTTTATTCATATATTTTTATTTTTATGTATTATTTATTTAACTATTAAATTATTATTTTTTATTTTGTATTTTTATGTATTTATTTATTTATTTGTGTATTTCTTATTTTTTATGTATTAATTTAATTATTATTCATATTTTTATGTATTTATTTATTTCTTGTGAACAGAAGCAGAGATTTGAGGAATAAAAGTTGTTCAGGTGAAACTGCTCTGAACACCAGGAAATTATCAATAAATCTGTCACAGCCGCAGTGAACCGTGACTTTAATGATTGATCAGTGATTAGTTTGAAGTTATTGATCAGTTGTTTATGTCGCAGAGTTTAATTCTGTCGAGTAAAAGAATCGACCAAAGAAACAAGAAAGTCTACAAGTTACAAAAGACCAAGACCCGGTCCAGACCCAGATCAGACCCGGTCCAGACCCGGTCCAGACCCAGTCCAGACCGGTCCAGACCCGGTCCAGACCCAGTCCGACCCGGTCCAGACCCAGTCCAGACCAGACCTGGTGATGAGGCGACTTTATGTAAATGAAGAGAATTTAACGTTTGGACTCTGCTCGTCTCAAGTCGCTGCTTCTGGAGAAAAACCAACAAACATGAGCTGAAAATAGACACGAAGAGAAGGCAACGAGAGGTAAGAACACACGAAAATATAGTCCTGGTTTAGACCTGGTTTAGTCTGGTTTAGACCTGGTTTAGGACCTGGTTTAGACCTGCTTTAGTCCTGCTTTAGTCCTGCTTTAGTCCTGCTTTAGTCCTGTTTTAGTCCTGGTTTAGTCCTGTTTTAGTCCTGGTTTAGTCCTGCTTTAGTCCTGCTTTAGTCCTGCTTTAGTCCTGTTTTAGTCCTGGTTTAGTCCTGTTTTAGTCCTGTTTTTAGTCCTGGTTTAGTCCTGTTTTAGTCCTGCTTTAGTCCTGCTTTAGTCCTGCTTTAGTCCTGCTTTAGTCCTGTTTTAGTCCTGCTTTAGTCCTGTTTTATCCTGTTTTAGTCTGCTTTAGTCCTGCTTTAGTCCTGCTTTAGTCTGTTTAGTCCTGGTTTAGTCCTGGTTTAGTCCTGGTTTAGTCCTGGTTTAGTCCTGTTTTAGTCCTGTTTTTAGTCCTGTTTTAGTCCTGCTTTAGTCCTGCTTTAGTCCTGCTTTAGTCCTGCTTTAGTCCTGTTTTAGTCCTGGTTTAGTCCTGTTTTAGTCCTGGTTTAGTCCTGCTTTAGTCCTGTTTTAGTCCTTGTTTAGTCCTGGTTTAGTCCTGTTTTAGTCCTGTTTTAGTCTGTTTTAGTCCTGCTTTAGTCCTGCTTTAGTCCTGCTTTAGTCCTGGTTTAGTCCTGTTTTAGTCCTGTTTTAGTCCTGCTTTAGTCCTGCTTTAGTCCTGTTTTAGTCCTGGTTTTAGTCCTGCTTTAGTCCTGCTTTAAGTCCTGCTTTTAGTCCTGTTTTAGTCCTGCTTTAGTCCTGTTTTAGTCCTGGCTTTAGTCCTGTTTTAGTCCTGGTTTAGTCTGGTCCTGGTTTAGTCCTGTTTTAGTCCTGGTTTAGTCCTGTTTTAGTCCTGTTTTAGTCCCTGTTAGTCCTGTTTAGTCCTGTTTTAGTCCTGTTTTAGTCCTGTTTAGTCTGGTTTAGTTCTGGTTTTTTAGTCTTGGTTTAGACCTGGTTTAGACCTGGTTTAGACCTGGTTTAGACCTGGTTTAGTCCTGGTTTAGACCTTGCTTTAGTCCTGGTTTAGACTGGTTTAGACCGGTTTAGACTGCTTTATTTCTGTTTTATTGACGAGTTTAAAATGGAAAAATAATAATCTTTGTCCAATAAAACCAGAAGTAAAAAGTGAAAACTAAACTCTGGACAAATGGAAAAATGTGACTCTATAAAGTCAGACTGTGGTGATGTCATTGTAATAAAACTCAAATATTTAATCTGATTTATTGTTTTAACGAAAAAAAACAAGAACATATTTTGCTGCAGGAATTTATCATGAAGTCAAAATGTATTTGATCAAATTCAAGCTCATTTAAATTACATTATTATAACACAATACCTTTTTCCTCCCCTCTTTTCCTCCTTCTCCCCTCTTTTCTCTCTTCCTTATCTTTTTCTTCTCCTTCTTTCTTTTTCTTCTCCTCCTTCTCTTCTTCACCTTCTTCTTATCCTACTTTCCTCCTCTTCTTCTCCTCCTCTTCTTCCCCTCCTCCTTTCTTCTCCTCCTCTTTTTCTTCTCCTCTCCTCTTTTCTCTCCTCCTTCTTCTCCTTTCCTCCTCCTCTTCTTCTCCTCCTCCTCTCTTTTTTCCTCCTTTTCTCCTTCTCTTCTCCTCCTCCTTTTCTTCTCCTCCTTCTCTTCTTCACCTTCTCTTCTTATCCTCTCCTCTTCTTCTTCTCCTCCTTCTCTTCTTCCCCTCCTCCTTTTCTTCTCCTCCTCCTCTTTTCCTCTCCTCCTCCTCTCTCCTCTCATCTTTTCCTCTCCTCCTCCTCTTCTCTCTCCTCCTCTTCTTCTTCTTATCTCCTCTCTCTCTATCTCCTCTTTCTTCTCTTCCTCTCCCCCCTCCTCCTCTCTTCTCTCTCTCCCTCCTTCTCTCTCTCTGTTTCTGTGACATTGTTTTGTACATAAGCTGTTACCTGTGCCTCCCCAGCTCCTCCCCTCCTCCCCCTGCTGTGGCACTACTCACCTGGACCAGAGACTTGTCGCCTGCGTCTGGCTCAGGTTCTGGACTAAACCGGGACTAAACCAGGACTAAACCAGGACTAAACCAAAGCAGGACTAAAGCAGGACTGTACCAGGTCTGAACCAGGTCTGAACCAGGGTCTACAGCAGAACTAAACCAGGAAAACCTCGCAGGTAAGACTCAAATGTGAGATTTTTATGTCTTAAAAAAAAAAAAAGAAAATTAACATCACCTTTATGAAATGATCTGATCATAATAATGTGATTAACCCTTTAAAGACTGTTCCACATTTACTTATGTAACAGGACAAGAATAAAACTTTATAATGAAGATAATACATATATTACTTTTTTCTTGTATGAAGTAAACAATTGTTCATAATGAAGTCTTTATTAAGATGTTATTAAACCTTATTAATGTGTAGTTCACTGCAACAAAGCCTTTAAAAATAAGAAAATGTGTCTTATTTTGAGGTAAAAATGCAGGTTGTTTTACAGTGTTCTGTTGTTTTGTGGCAGTTTTATATTTGTTTTAAAGAACATAAGTCTGATTTTTACAGCTGAATCTGGGTCTTTACAGAGTTTTACGTCTGTGTGTGGAGTTTAAACATTTATAACGACTGTCACGGAGCCAAAACAGCAGCTGGGTTTAAAAATAAACTCATTATAAAAGAGAGAGTTTAAAAGAGTGAAACTTAGACCTGGTCCCGGCTCAGATCTGGGTCCAGATCTAGACCTGGTCCCGGCTCAGATCTGGGTCCAGATCTAGACCTGGTCCCCCGGCTCAGATCTGGGTCCAGATCTAGACCTGGTCCGGCTCAATCTGGTAGATCTAGACGTCCGGCTCAGATCTGGTCCAGATCTAGACCTGGTCCCGGCTCAGATCTGGGTCCAGATCTAGACCTGGTCCCGGCTCAGATCTGGTCCAGATCTAGACCTGGTTTTGATTCTTTGTGTTTAAACGATTCTCAGGTTTCACGTTTGTTTGTCGCTCAGAAACTGTCGCACAAACAAAAGAACGACGGCTTTTGTTTGTTTTTATTCACTGATGAAAAGAGAAAGAAAATGTGCTCAGACGACGGGACTTTACTGTCGTTTTATTGTGATATTACAGTATTTTATTGTAGTTTTATTGTAGATTTAAAGGACATTTGTGTCTTCCTCCTTGACCTGAGAATATCTAAAAGAGAGAGAAAGAAAAGAGAGAGAGAAAAGAGAGAGGAAGAGAGGGAGGGAGGAGGGAGGGAGAGGGAGGAGAGGAGGAGAGGAGAGAGAGGAGAGAGAGAGAGAGAGAGAAAAAGGAGAGAGAGAGAGGAAAGGAGAGAGAGAGAAGAGAGAGAGAGAAAGAGAGAGGATAGAGAGAGAAAGAGAGGAAGAAGAGAGAGAAGGAGAGATGAGAAGGAGATAGAGAGAGAGATGAGAGAAAAGAGAAGAAGAAGAGGAGAGAGAGAGAGAGAGTGGGGAGAAGGAGAGAGAGGGTGGAGGCAGAGAGAGGAGACAGAGAGAGAGAGAGAGGAGAGAGAGAGACGAGAAGAGAGGAGAGAGAAGAGAGAGGGGGGAGAGAAGAGGGAGAGAGAGAGAAGAGAGAAGAGAAAGGAGAGAGACAGAGAGAGAGGGAGAAGAGGGGGGAAGAAAGAAAGAGAGGAGAGAGAGAAGGGGGTTAATATATTTGCAGTTTTTTCTTCCTTTCCCTGTGTGCTTGTTTTTTATAGTTTTACAGTTGCATCTCCCTGTTATATTGCGTCTAAGGTTTTTAGTTTTACAGTTTTCTCTAGTGCAGGTTTTGTTGCACTTCAAATGAACACATCAGAAGGTTCAAATGCGGCCCAGGCCAAATGAGGCCCACAAACCCAGACCCCGGCCTTACACTGAGTGTGAGTTTGGGGTCATATACAGTCTACGTGTGAGTTCTGTAACAAGTGTGCAAAAAGAATCCGTAGAGCAGGGGTCTCAAACTGGCGGCCCGGGGGCCAAATGTGGCCCTTCAAGTGATTTAATGTGGCCCCAGGATGATTATTTTTAGTAGTGGCCCACCAATCAAATATAGCGTTGAGATGTGATTTATAAAACTTCAAACATGCATCAGAATACAGCAAAGTACTTACATATTTGTCCAAACTTTCCAGGAAGAACAACTGGACCTTGTTTGCAGTTTTATTATGGCTATAATATTCCTGTAGTGAAATGCATGTACTGTATATTAACTCGTTATTGAAAAACGTTTGGAGTTGAACAGCAGATTTGCCGCTTTTTCTTCTGCTTTTTGAAGTGAAAATTTAAAAATACCAAACCCACAACTTTTCAAACTGAAAACCGAACCGAATAGGATTTAGGCATAAAGTCCAGTGTTTGTAGTTGTACAGTAGTTGTGCTGTGTTCTGCAGTAGTTCTGAGTAGTTGACAGAGTTCTCTGCAGTAGTTGTAGCAGTAAGGTTGTCAGTAGTAGTTCTGCAGTAGTTGTACAGTAGTTGTACATAGTTTCTTTTCTCAGATAGTAGTTGTGCAGTAGTTGTAAACAGTATTTTCGCGTGTATGTACAGTAGTTGTAATCACAGGTAGTTGGTACAGTTAGTTCGTGGCTTTGCTGCAAAAAGGTAGTTGTTGTTGCAGCAGTCGGTATTCTGGGACTGTGCACTGGGTGCTCTGCAGAGGAGTAGTTGCTTCGTTCCTTCGGGCACAGTAGTATCTTTCTTTCTGACAGTAGTTATGTACAGTAGTTGTACAGGATCACGTAGTTTGTACATATATAGTTAGGTTATGGGCAGTAGTGAGTTGTGTTTGTGCTAGTGTTAGTTGTCATTTTTATGAGTGTTTTCTGTTTTTTGTCATTTCTATGGCAGTAGGTTCTTATCCCTCCAGTAGTTTGTACAGTAGTGTCTGGCAGTACTTTTTTGTGCAGTAAGATTGTACAGTAGTTCCTGGCAGTAGTTGGATGCACAGTAGTTCTGTGCAGTAGTTCTGCAGTATTGTACAGTAGAGTTTGTACAGTAGTGCTGCAGTAGTTGTAACGAGTTCACTGCCACTGGTCACGTAGTTGTAACAAGTAGTTTATTCTTTTGTTCTTCTGCAGTGTTGTACCAGTAGTTTGGTACAGTAAGTTGTACAGTAGTTTCCCTGCAGTATGTTGTTAACAGTTAGTTCTGGCAGTAGTTGGTGCAGGTAGTTGTGTGCAAGGCTGTAACGTTTGTGCAGTAGGTTGGTCTGCAGTAGTTGTTATACAGGTAGTTCTTCTGGCAGTAGTTGTACAGTAGTTTGTAACAAGTAAGGTTTTTCTGCTGCAGTAAGTTGTACAGTAGTTGTGCAGTTAGTTTGTTTACAGTCAGTGTTGTTTTCTCTCTCTTCTCTCTCTTGCTCTCTTTTTCTCTCTTCTCTCTCTCGGCCTCTTCTCTGCTCTCTCTCTTTCTCTCTTTCTCTCTTGCTTCTGCTCTCTCTGTCTCTTTCTCTCTCTCCTTCTCTGTGCTCTTCTTTTCTTTCTTCTGTTCTCTCTTTCTCTCTTCTCTCTCTTTCTCTTCTCTCTCCTCTCTCTCTCTTCTCTTTTCGTCTCTCTCTTCGCTGTTCTCTGCCTCTATCTCGCATTGTTGCTCCTCTCCTCTTCTGCCGTCTTTTCTCTCTGGGAGCGGGTCTAGTAGTTCTCTGGGCTGCTTCTTTCTTTCTCATTTTCTCTCTTATCGTGCTCTCCTTCTTGTTCTCTGCTCTTTTACTACTAGTTGTCTCTCGGCTTCTCTTCTTGTTTCGTCTCTACTCTCTAGTCTTCTTCTGTTCTTCTCTATCTGCC
>JBBPFD010000142.1:0-36460 GCA_038363315.1 Mugilogobius chulae
GACGGTATTGGCGCCGCACGGCCGCAGGAGCACCTTCCACGCGGCAGCTGCGGACAGACGCACGGCCACCTACAACGGCCCCCCCGCCTCGCCCACACCCACGACGCCTCGCCCTGTCCCAGACCCGCAGCCGAGGAACCAGCAACCTGTCTCCCAAACTCACCTCCAAACTCACGCGAAGGTAAAGACCAAACACGAAAGAAACGAGTCTGAAAAGAGCAAGAGCAGCTTTCTGTGCAGTCTGTTTGGAGTCAGAAAATGATATTACGTAATGTTGCACTATTGAGCGCACCAGAAAAAACACTAACTAGGTTTTAAAAAAAATGCAATATGCTGCATTTTTTAGTAAACTTATGAAAGTCCATTATTTACTGCATCGCTGTGTAAGCCACAGAGTTCAATGGTTATAAAAAATAGTAGTGGCATATAGTTTTCGAAGTAAGAAGGTCTGATTTAAATAATTTCTAATAAAGAACCTCGAACATTAAAGACTTCAATACAAATTCTATCAATAGTTAAAAATGGAAAGATCCAAACACAGCGCTCTCTTTATTTATCATAAATAAAGTTATGAAATAGCTACATTAGAAGAGTTGGTATCAACAACTTCTAATGTAGCTATCAAAAAAGGGACAATCTGATTGTCAACAGCGTTGAAAACCCCTAAATGACGACGAAATCTGATTAAACAGTTTTTTCCGTGCCCTGAAGCGCTGTGAAGTAGTACTGCACTGTGCGACAAGCAACTACTGTGAAACAACTTGCTGGCATTTAGACCCGACACATTAAATTTTGCGCTTGGAAGCGAATTTTGTCAGAGAGTAGTGTCTGACTGGTGACGCTGCGTTCAACGCTTGAAAGTTCAGCATAGCCCAACTTGGGCATCAAAGCCTGATGAGGCGGCCAAAAGTGTCCACCGCAGGTTGAAGCGTCTACTTTACAAGACGTGGAGTCAGAAGACGCCCCGAACAAGTGAATTTCAACGCGCTAGACGCCAATTTGCGCCGCAAATTTGCTGGTGCCTCAAGACGCAGGTTTACATTGACTTAACATGTAAACTGGACGCTCCGACGCTGTCCGTCCTGAACGCACATAACATATTGGTTTTCTGTGCTGATTTTAACAACAGGTTGACATTTTATAATAGTAACTTGTGTCTCTTTCATGGGACTTCTAAATGATGGAACTTTGTGAAATGATCAAAAACCTATTACTTCTAATTGTACGTCCCCAGATAATAATACTTAAAACAACCTCTTTATTTATTTGAGTTAGATCAAGTTTACCTGGCTTGCATTCCTCAAGAATACTTCGATAAACCCATTATTTCTTGTGATTTTGTGAGTTCATTCAGACTGAAACAGATCGACTGCTCTTGGTTCTTGGTCTGTATTTATTTCCAGCTGTTTTAGTATTACAGTTTTATCTCATTCAGAGCTTTTCTCTTCAGAACAAAGTGATTTTACATGAATTTGTCGCTGCTTTGGTTTAATCTGTAGAATCTTAAGGGTCCAGCTGCTTTTGTTTTTTCGCTTTTTTAGTTTTCACGCAGCAATACGAACACTTCTGAACATCTAAGACTCGTGTTAAGTACAAGATTTGTGACTTAAAATACCAATTCTGACATAAATATAAACTGGAGTGACTGTTTTTGTCGACAGAAGTGTTTGTTTGCTGCTTGAAAACCTTTTCTTCAGCAGCAGCAGCGACATTTGTCCAAAACAGAATCACTGTGTTTGGACGACTCTTTGATTCTTTGACTCTTTCAGTCCAATTCCTTCTTCTCTTTCCCCTGCTCCCTAGCTCCTCTCCTGTCTCCTACGTCCTCGTCCTGTCTCCTCTGTCCTCCATTTGAGTCACTTTTGTCTCCTAGCTCCTCAGTCGTCTCCTCTTTCCTTCCCTGTTCTCTCTGTCTCTCTCCCTTTCTCTCTCATCTCTCATTGTCCTCATCTCCCTCTCTTTCTTTTTGCCTTTTCTCTTTTCCTTCTCTCTCTCTCTTACTCTCTTGCCTTTTACCTTTTCAACCTTTATTTCTTTCTCCTTTACCTCCCACTGTTTCTCTCTCTTCCTTTTTACCTCCTTACTCTTGTCTCTCTTCTTTCTCACTCACTCTCATTCTCTTTCAATTTCATCTTACCGTGTCTTTCTCTCTTCTTTAACTTCCTCCCCCTACCCCCTCTCACCATCTTTCTCTTGTGGCCTCTCTCCCTTTCTTCTTCCCTCCTCACCCTCTCTCTTTCGCCCTCTCTTTTCATTTCTCTCTTCTTTACCTCACCTCTCCCTTCTTATCTTCTCTCACTGTTTTGCTCTTATGTCTCTCTCTCTCTCACCTCATCTCACTATTTCTCTTTCATTCTCTGCTCCTCTCCTCCTGTCTCTCATCCTCTCTCTCTCCCCCTTTACTTCTTTCTCCTCTCCTTTCCCTCTCATCTTCATCAGCTTTCTCTCTCTCTCTCTCTCCTTTACCTCTTTCTCCAGTTTACCTCCCTGTTTCTCTTTTCTTCTCCTCTCTCTTCCTCATATCTCAGTTTTTCTTTGTCCCTCGCCCTCTCCTCGGGTCTCTCCCCATCTCTCACCCTTTTCCTTTCACGTCTCTTCCCTTGTCTCTCACCACTCTCTCTCTCTTTCACATTCTCACTGTCTCTCTCTTTCTTTCACCTCCTTCTCTCTCACCTGTCTCTCTCGCTCTCTCCCTCACATCTCTCCTCTCTCTCTTTAGCTCCCCGTCTCTGTCTCTCTCCGTCTGTCTCTCTCCCCCTCACGTCCCTCATCCATCTCTTTCTGTCTATCTCTCTCTCTCTTCCCTTTACCTCAACCTTCCTCTCCCTTCTCACCGCCTCTGTCTCCCTCTGTCTCTCTTCTTTACCTCCCCGTCTCTCTCACTCTCTCTCTCTGTTTCCCTCACGTTTCTCACTATCTATTTGTCTCTCTCTTTTACCTCCCTCTCTCTCTTTGTCATTTACCTCCCCCTGTCTCTGTCTCTCTCTGCCTCACACCTTTGACAGTCTCTCTCCTTTACCCCCCCCCCCCCCTCTCTCTCTCCCCCTCACGTCTCTCACCGTCTCTATGTCTCTCTCTCTTCTCTTTCTCTCTCTACGTCTCTCTCTCTCTCTTTCTCTCTCTGTCTCTCTTCTCTCTCCCCTTTACTTCTCTCTCTCTCCCTCCCTCACTCGTCTCTCACCGTCTCTCTTTGTCTGGTTTTGTTGTAGAAACATGTCATTCAGATTTTCCAAAAGGTAGGATCCTGTTCGGCCTGTTGTTCTTCCTCCTTTTCTCTCTCTCTTTCTTTCTCTCTTTCTCTCTCTTTCTGTTTTAACAACAATAATAATTTAATTTAATTTCAATCGTTTTGAGACTGGAGTGTTTTCACAGAGATGATGTTTAGGGCTGCTGGCACAAACTAACCCTTCGCTTCAACACAAAATACTCTTTTGAACTACATTTACAAACACAAGGGAGAGACTTTCAATTAGAATCATTAAACTTAACAATAAACAGATGATAATTATATATTATATTGATCCGCAGGGTGATTAACTTCTTAAAAATATGTCATATTGCTTCTTTTAGGTTTTATTTGAAAGAGCTTTTTAAGACCTTGTAATTTAAGCAGATTAATTAAAAATAAAGAAAGTGCTGTTTGTGTTTAAAGCCTTGTCAGGGTTCCCACGCGTCCTAGAAATCTGGAAAATGGTAAATGCATAGAAACCAGTCAAATGTCAATTGTTTTCCTGGAAAATGTATAAAATGTTTCTTAGTGCATGCAATGAATCGGATATTTTGTAATGCGTACAGCTGACTCTAAAAGGCCTTGTGTGTAAGTTAGTTGAAGAAAAAAAAAAACCTTTGTACCAGTGTAAAACTGCAAAAAACATAGGATCCAAAAAATTACACCCAAAATCTCATGGAGGAAGACCCTAGACCTGCCTCACATCTCAGCCCCAAACCAAAATATGTTCCTACCTCTCACAACCATTTGAACAGGAATTCTTATTTATCTGAGTTTCAATTGGCTGTTAACCAAATGTTTTAATTGGAAACATATTTTTACAAAATAGACTCAACAGTAGATTGATTTTAGCTCGGCAGCCTGAGGTAAAAGTGTCATCGAAACAATAAATAATTTATTTTCATTTTCTTCAGCCACTGTAAACTTGTAAAATGGCATCGAAATGCACCAAAAGTGACTTCATTTTCAAAAATCTTTGGAGGGGAGAACCCCCAGACCCCCCGCCCGTGTTTTTTCCATGCGAGGTCACGGTTAGCATAGCAACAATCACCTCACGATTCTGGAACTAAAAAATACTTTATTCAACTAGACTAAACCAAAGCACATGTCACTTACAAGTACAGACTGACCACTGGACACAATTCTCACTCCTGTCCCATCCCGCCCCTGCCTAGTCATTCCCACTCCTGTCCCTCTCCCATTTAGTATTTTGGAAGCAAAACATTGACCAATTGTTTTATTTTTGAGGTGATTATTCCAGACAGACTTATTTATTAGCTGAATACTACTAACATACAAGTCAAAATCAATAAAAGAAAAAAGTTTCAATGTCAAGTTTAACCAGTGAATCTAGTGAAAGATTCTACTACTTCTTGTGTAAAGTGTATAACTTTTAAAAACTTTTATCAGACCTTGACCTCCGTGAAATTGTCCCCCATCAAACTCACATCTACACCAAAAACTGTTAACCATTTGTGCCTCGTCTGTGCTGATTTAGTTTTAGATATAGTATTTTAACGATTCTTTCATAGATCATTTTCATATTAATTCAAAGCAGCCTTTAGAAAGCTTAAAAAAATCCAAAATGGCGTCAGTCATTTGTGCTTTGTTTGTGCTTCTTCTGCTGTAACATTTTGCATTTGTGCTGCTGTACTTTTAAAAATATTAACTTTTTAAATTCAGATTTTCTCATGTCGCTGCTAAGAAAGAAACAAATTAGCCAATAACATATTCCTAAAACATTGGCACGTACTTTGACTCGAAATAAGAACATACACTCTTGAAAATTAGTCGTATTCAAGCAAAAAAAACAAGATCTATCAGGGAAATTAACTGTTAACAAGTCAAAAATGTAGTAAATTAAGCTTAAAATCCCAAAAAATAAAGACAAGTTACGAGTGCAGAAGGAAAAATGGTCGATTCTGAGTCACAAAAGAGCAGTTTATCCTCTTTACAATTCATTCATTCATTTTCTACCGCTTAATCCCATTAGGGGTCGCGGGTGACTGGAGCCTATCCCAGTGACTTTGGGCCTTAGGCAGGGAACACCCTGGACAGTGGCCAACTTGCCGCAGGGTTAGACAGACAACCATACACTCTCTCATTCACTCACTAGGGAAATCTACAGTGATGCCCAATTAACCTAAACATGCATGTTTTTGGAGGTGGGAGGAAACCGGAGTACCAGGAGAAAACCCACGGTGACACGGGGAGAACATGCAAACTCCACCCAGAGAGATCATCAGATGTTAATATGGTCGACCGGGGAATCGAACCCACAACCTCCTTATTGGGAAGCCAGAGCTCTAACCACTTGGCACTTGGCTACTCTTTACAATTGTTTAAAGGAAATAGAATAATGTCTGATTCTATATTTCATCACATTTGAGTGGAGTCTCCCTTTGGTGTTTGTAAATGTAGCGTTTGCTGTGTTGCTGTGTCCATTTTAACACGAAAACATTGACGGCTTTGGCTCCGAATGACGCATGTTCCACTTCTCTTCTTTATACTGTGACAAACACACTTTACGCAGCTGTTTTTTATACGTTTTTGTGGTTCTGTTTGAACGAAACGACTCCAACACAAGAGACAGATCTTTTTGTACATTTAGTTTTATTTAGAAGAGTATTAAAGCCATGATTTATGTTTTTAATAGATTTTTAGCAGGTTTGACGTCTTAAGCTGACGTTTAAGTTATTTTTTGGTTATACAATTAGATAAAAGCAGTGTACACTTAAAGGAAGCTAGTTTTGTGTGATTTATCGAGGTCTTTTGCGCCCTTCGGTGGACGTTTGAAGAACTACACTCTTCTGTTCATCTCCATCACACACTTTCTTATTTTTCTGTTTTATCTCTGTTTTTGCCGAAACCCAGATGTAATCCATGCAGTTTGAAAAAAAAATATATTGTGATAGTTATATTGAGAATATTATCTATATATTTGTAAACAGTAATACTCAACAAGGCTAGATTAAGATATTGATTTATAACTTTCAAAAGCAATTGCGGTTTAGTTCATTTGTAATCAGTTTTTTTATATTTTTCTAAATCTAAATAGGATTTTGCTGTTGGCGTATCATTTTCTAAAAATCTAAAATCAGATAATTATCAGACTAAGCTTGTAACTGTCGTCACTGTTTGTTTGTTCATTGTTCAAACTGCCAGAAACGGCTAAAGTGTTTCCGTCAGTTGCAACCTCAGATCGCCTATGAGGTCAATAAAGTCCGTTAAGTAAGCTTATGCCATGGTCAGTGAGAATTCAAATGTTAACTGGCGTGCATTATAATCGTATATACGCACACGTAGTTCGGCAGGTTAAATCACCGACATATCAGTGCGCTGAATACGTCTCCACGGCAACGCGCAACATCTGGGCAAAACCAATGAACTTTTGACAGGCCGAGATGGAAGAGAAAGAGTCTCTGTAGCGCTGTCGCTGTCTGACTCTTTCATAATAAAACGTTGCTTTCAGCAGGATTATGTTGAGGCTTTTATTGTGCAGGAGACACAGGAAGTGATACTTTGGCTGACGGTGACTTGACCGTCTTGACACAAGTTAGCTAGCGCGGAACTTTCTAGTTTTGATAGACTCGTGTATTGGATATTTTAAACAACATGAGGACGGACATCGCATTTTGTGAGCGTGGACTGGGATTTTAGCACAGAGACACACAATGGTCGGAATACATCGCCTGCACAGGCTTTGAAAACTAAGAGACTGCATTCTGCTCGAACTACTCCTCCATCCTGAGGTAAATAAACACATGTGACTGAGAGAGAGGCAGAGAGACGGAGGAGCGATCTCTCCTTCGTCTCTCTTTCTCTCTACAACAGCCTGACAACAGCAGTGCTGTGCAAAGTTTGAGATCAGTGAACGAACTGTACGTCTACAATTGTATATTAAAGTTTTTCGTCGTTTGACCATGGTATAAGCGGATTAAACAACTCGGAGCCTGTGCATTACACAGACACACTCCGCGGAGTAACATCACTCCGCTGCGCGTCGTGATGTTCTTGACTCCGCGTCGTGCATTATATCTGTGTAATGCACGGTTCCTCGTTGTTTAATCCTTACATAACTTTCAGTAAAGAAAAAAAATCCTTTCAGTAGTGATTTTATGAACAAAAACAAAGCTTACTGATAGAAAAAGCAATATAAAATGTGTAAAGGATCCGCCTCAAGTTTTTTATGGAAAGAGAGTAGTGTTCCTGACGCCTGGTTCTTGGTGTGAAAAGGCATCTAGAATACTGAATAAAAATAGTACAAATAGATTAAGATATTGTCTATAAAGTAAATAAATAAATGTATGTAAGGGTTTGAAAGTTAAATAATTTTGTAGTGGTTAATATTGCAATTAAAGTCATTCATAAATAAATTCTCTTTTCAACACATCTTGATTTACTAATACTGTTGTTTTAAATCACCACTCCTCTAAAATTTAAATAGTCAGTTACTAAACCAGTCATTAGTTGTAGCCCAGGTTCATACATAAAGAAAAATAAATGGGTCAAACTATGTTAGTGACTCTGCTTTTTCAACATTTATTGTTTTAGTTGGATTATCATCTGGGGATCTGTCTTTTCCATCCTTCACTGTCACTTTTTTATATTTTATACCTGTTTTGTTCCGTTTCCGTCTCATCTTCGTCCCTCACTCTTAACCTTATTTTGACCTTTGACCCTTACCCTCTCTTTGACCCTCTGTTTAGGGTCACTCTTGACCCCAACAAACGACAAACGGCCAAATCCGCCGCACAGGGAACAAAGAGCCTTAGTAAGTCCCTCCACTTCCTCCTCTTCAGCCAATCAGAGCTCATCTCCTCATCCAGCCACCAATCACATCCTCCCGTTCTGTTTCCATCTGATTCACCTCAGACTTTTCAGTTCATCATCGAAAACATGAAAGTAGTGACGTTAGGAAGCATTTGTAGAAAGTGTAGGTAATGTGGTAATTACTCTTAATAAAGCATGAATAAAAACTTAAAACATATGGAGGGATTATCAGTCGACGTCACTTTCCGCTCTACTGCTCGTGTCGCTGCAGAAAGAGCCGCTGTCCATTTAGTTAGCTGGGGAAACTTCAATGATAAAAGCAATAAAACAGGACGAAAGCAGCTGTTTGGATTAGGTCTGAACCGGTCTGACAAATGTCTGTCTCCTGAAGCTTGTTTTTCATTCACCTGAATGTAACTTTTATGGGTTGCAAAGATTTAGCAGCATAACTTTTGTTTTTGGCAGAGTGATAAACTCTTATAGTTAGATGACAACAGTAGGCCTCTAGTCGACCAAAGAAATTCTTGGTCGACCAAAGACATGTTCCATCGACCGCAACAGTGTGTTTATGTCAAAAAAGGCAAAAGGCAAGCTAATCTTCAGCAGATTCAGCAATAATAATATAATCTCACTAAAAGAATGGGTCGACTAATGAAAATTTTGGTCGACTAAGACTCCATCGACTGTTTAATCGACTAAACCACTAAAGGGCTACAACACTAGACAACAGGCTAGTGGCTAGTGTTGTTGCTGTTTATGTCAATGAGCGGCTCTTACTGCTGTCCTGTTGCGTGCGCATCTCTCGTGTTGAGAAACAAATAATCCCTCTATAGAATTATTTGTTTCTCAACACGAGAGATGTGCACACACCTCGCCTCCAGAAAGAGCTGCCGCTCATAGACACAAACGGTGGAAACAAGTCAAAAAAGCTCTGTTGTCAGTAACTACAAGAGTTTATCTGTGAGAAAACCAAAGTTCTGCTGCTAAATCAACATTTGTGAATGAAATTCGACCCTATGACCCTTAAAAGTTACATTAAGGTGAAAAAAGACGAGAAAAGTCTCAAGCTTCAGGCAACAGACGTCTGTCAGACCAGATCAGACCTGACTCAGGTGCGGACCGTCCGTGTAGTTAAAAATTTTTCCCTGATGCTGACACGGAAAACTTGGTCCACGCGGACGGCATTTCGATGACAGCTCTCTACTGCCCTCTATAAGCAGCCGCTTGAAAGGCACAAAAACTATGAACATTGTCAGCTTCTGCTCTGCTCTAGTCCATGCGTCTTATTTCTGTGCGGACTTCACGTGCAGGAGGCATAAACCAGGCTTCAGCCTGAGCCAACGTCTTCCTCTGACACCAACAGCCTCATTCACACCAAACACTTGTGAGCCGCCCGTCGGCAAAAGTTACTAAATCAGTTCAGACGGAGACTCTTGGCCTGGTTTGAAAGACCCTTTAAAGTCACTCAATTTTAGGTTTTGGAAGTTTGCCCAAAATTATATTATATCTTATATATTCTATTCTTTCTTTGGTGCTTTTAATCATTTGCCACACAAAAATTTTAAATGAGAAATTTAGGAAACATAACTAGTTTGATTCCTTTGTCCATTATTAAGTCTTTGTTCATGCTTTAATAAGGTTAATAAAGGTTTAGATATCATAACATATTTTTTCTACCAGCTTAAACATATTTATCTAAAACTGTGTTGTGTCACTTTCTCTAGTTGCAGATTTACCAGAAAAGTTCCGTAGTGCAGCTTTAAGTCAGTCCAGTTCCTTTTGGTCAAAACCTTATGTCTTTATATAATTTTGTATTTTTATTATCACATTATTGCCTTTACAGACACTTTAGAGACACGTTTTTCTAGTTTGTTAAATATTCTTCATTAAATCTGTATTTTTAGTTCATATTTTGATATTTCTGTGTCACATTTTACCTCTCAGATCGTAGATTAACGCAGATACAATAGTGTTTTGACTATATGTGCACTTCATAAGCTTCGGTGTTTGACGCTGCAGCTGCATCGGCCTCTCTCTCTCTTTCTCTCTGTTCATTCTCACTCGTTTGGTCTGGTCACTTTTTCACAAGTTTATTTATTTTCTCTTATAAATCTTTGGTGATGTTTGCTTTGATATATATTTTACTCACTCAGCACTGGTCCAAAGTCTGAAAAAACCTCACTTAAAGCACAAAAGTTTGCCTCTGCGTGAGTTAAAACGACTTGAAAGTGAAAGTAAAACAGTACGTGTGTTTAAAAGTGGTTTTCTCGGACGTAGAGGCTGTTTTTTGTGGCTCACACTTTGGCTCAGTCCTGCTCTTTGTGTTTGTTTGTGTTGAATAAACTGAATTTGCCTCTGGTTTTGTTGCACCGTCCTGTGTCTTCTCCGCTGCGTCTGTGACCGTCCAGAGTCTCCACTGAGTTTGAGCGAAACGGGAGACTCGAGGGGTCAAGGTGAGGTCGGCACGGGAGAACTGTGGAGAACTGTGGGGAATAAGAACTGTGGGAATAAGAACTGTGAGGAACTTTGGACTAATGTTGTAAAGGGAAAAGACAAGACTTTATTCAGGTCCTCAAACACTTGTGGTTTATCTCATCTTTGCTCTTCCATCACATGCCTGTCGTCGCACTATATATTTTGGACCAAAATATATTTCGATAATGAATTCCATAAATTAAACTTGGAATCCTCTGTATCAGCTTAAAGCTTACAAATAAAACAACAACCCTTATGCTGCGCTCTGACTGGACAGCGTTGAAGTGTCTAATTTCGCGCGTTGAAGCGTTTTTGACGCAGAATATTTTCAAAGCTGACGCCACAACATGTGCCCTAAACGCCCCAAAGCGTGTTGGGACGTTTAGGGACAAGATCACTTTTTACGTCTCGATGCACATCTCTGCGTTCCGCAAAAAAGCAGGAGAGAGAAAGATGTCAGTGTCAGCAGTGGTTTAAAAACTAGCATTTTCATTAAATCCACGTGAGCTTGTTGCCAGTCCCTCTCATGTCCCAAATGGTTTGTTCTGGCGTATCGCCAGCTTTTCAGAGAAAACAAGTCACCAAGACTTTGAAAAAAGCCCCAAACAATTAACTTTTAGATTAAAAAGTCCACCGCAGGTTGGAGCGATTACTTTGCAAGACTCTATGTCAACAGACGCTTGAACAAGCTAATTTTGATCTGCTAGATTCAAATTCGCGCTGCAAAATCACTGGATGCCTTAAAACATGGGTTTACATTGACTTAACATGTAAACTGGACGCATTGTCTGGTCTGAACGCAGCATAACCATAACCGCAGAAAAAATTACACTTTTTATGTAACTTGACTCACTCCAGATTGAGTTCCACACTGGACAGACTCTCATCAAAAGTAGTTGGAAAAGGGAGGAAGGAACTTCTATTAGAATACTTTGATCTAATTGGACGAAGCGCTCATCCCACCTTAGTGGTGTTTTAGCCAATCACAGCACAGAATCATAAAGGCTCTTGCTGAATCCAGTTGGGAGAGATGCACAAACATTTTTCCCATTTACAAATGCACAAAGCGCTTCTTCTTGCTCTTTTTCAAAAACGAACAGCTACAACACCTGCGTCTGCCGCGTCGCCGTGTTTTCACTTAACCTCAGCTTCACAAAGACTCAGAAATAGTTTCACTTTGAATTGAAAAACAAGAAAAACCTTGTTGTTTGTTCTTTGTAAAACCAACTCTTTGCAGTAGATAGACCTCTTTATTGTCAATATTATCAGGTGGTGGCTGAAAACAGGACTTTTCAGGACTAGAACTCGACTAAGACTCACACAAAGACTAAACCTGTGATGATTTCAGGAAGACGACCTCCCACAGTTCTGCTCCGTCTCGTTTAGATTAAGATCATATTGTTAAATCGTCTTGTTTGTGTTTAAGTCGTGGCTTCTGTTTGGCTGAAGTTTGGTGCATGGCTCTGCTCCGTCTCCTCTGCATGACCTCAATTTTATATCCTGATTGTTATGTTTATGTACATTTATATTTTGTTTTGATCCACGATGCCTTGCAAACCGCTGCCTCCTGAAACTCTGCCTTCGACATTAACTGAGCATGCTGTTCTTGAATGTTTAAAAATGTTCTCGTCTGGTGAGATTCTGCCGTAAAGATGGGGTTTTGGACCAAAGAAAACAATATATCTCCAAGTCCTTTATTAATTGTTTAAGGTTCTTCTTATTATGTGACGCTAGGCTTTAGTATTCATGTTCAGAATTACAATAAACATGTTTTAAGCCATAATGTGAAAATTTCAGCTTCTATACAAACAAGACGAGGCCTTCCTCTAGACCTACTATGAGTCAATTTTGTGGCCATACAAGACTACCAGTAATCAAAGTACTGAATACAATCCAAGCAGTGGTGTTTCTCTGCTCCTCGCCGACAGCAAACACAAGTGGAGAGAAGCAGGAGCAGAAATGTACGTCATAGTTGACGCGATGCTTTTGAACAAGAACACAGATAGAGCTCGAAGTTAGTCCTGGATCCACAAAGTCCTGGATGCCAACAACTGCGACTCTGAGCAGCAGGAAAGCTTATAGAGCTTGTGGAACAGTTAAGGTGTCAGTACCGGTGCTGTTATGAGAGCTTGGTGTCAGTACCATCCCCTTAAAAGAGTTATTCAAATGCACGTTGAGCCAGGATATTCACGTCCAAATGACCATATAAAGCGCTCTATTCACCTTTTTCTGCCCCGTTAACTTTTCTAGGCAGCAGACGTCCGGTTTAACTGCAGTTATCCTAAGTTTAACTTGGACATTAGTTTTATTTATGTAGTTATATCTATTTGAGATTGCCCCACAAGACAAACAAAGTTGGTTACCTTAAAGGGGTCCTATTGTGTTTTTTTTTAATATTTAGTAAGAAACTAGAACATATAGAAATCAGTAATTTACCTTTTGTTCATTGTAAAACACAAAGTTGATCTAAATCAACTTAAAAATAGGAACAGCTCCACTGACTTCCTGTTCAAAACTGCAGATCTGATAAGCCCCGCCTCCTCACTTTAAAATGTAACTGTAAAAAGCAACAGATTAAAAAAATATATTTTTTATTGTTGGAAAGTGAATATGAGACGAGACAGTATTGAACCATATAAGCTTCACTTTGAGTTATAATCTTTTGACATAAAACAAGTAAATTCAGACAAGTGGGAGGGGATAGGTGGTAGGTGAGAACAGTGATTTCTGAGCACTTGAGCTGCAGCTGAAGAACAACACAAGATTACTCAAACATGAATGAATCAATTCAAATATAACTTTGAGTAAACTAATGATGAAGGAAGGCCATTATAACAAGGTTAAAAACTTAGAAAAGTGAATTTGACAAAATAGGTCCCCTTTAAAACAAATGAATGTAGATTTGGGTCATTTCTTTGTTAAAACACTTATGCGTGTATATTCATGCTCCAAACCCAGTTTAGCTCGAGTTTAGACCTGGATAGGTCTGGGTATAGACCCATTTTAGATTTAGATGGTTCTTGTAAGACAATTTTTTTTCTTTTGTGATAATTAATGTCCAAAGTTGGAAAAACCCTGATCCTATAAATAGGTTTTGGTCCAATTAAACAATCCCAAATCTTTACTTTTTCCACCAGACTCCTCTCTCTTTCTCCTTCTCATTTTCTCTCATCTCAAAAACCTTCTCCTCTTTAATAACACCTCTTCCCTCTCTCTCTCTCTCTCTCTCTCTCTCTCCTACAGTCGTCACGTCCCGTCCTCAGACCCGGCCGGCCCCACCAACAAGTACGGCGACACCAAACCCCGCTCGCTGCGCTTCACCTGGAGTATGAGGACCACCAGCTCCCTGGAACCGGCGGAGATCCTGCGCGAGATCCGTAAAGTCCTGGACGCCAACAACTGCGACTACGAGCAGCAGGAGAGCTTCCTTCTGCTCTGCGTTCACGGCGACGCCCGGGCCGAGAACCTGGTCCAGTGGGAGATGGAGGTGTGCAAGCTGCCGCGCCTGTCGCTCAACGGCGTCCGGTTCAAGCGGATATCCGGCTCCTCCATCGCCTTCAAGAACATAGCTTCCAAAGTCGCCAACGAGCTGAAACTATGAGCCGGAAAAACACGGAAAATAATCTACCACAAAGTATATATATAAGATTAGTATTTAAAAAGCTGTACATTACAATCACCCAGTAGCAGTTTTTTTTTTCCAAATCCAAAAACCTTATTTCTCTTTTTTTTTTTCTTTCTTTTTTTTAAACAAAGAGTATGTATGGATATTATTATGTATAGAGAAACTAAAAACAGCTTTTTGGCAATAATCACAAATACTAATATTGTTTATTGGGCGACTTTAAAAGCGGCGTCAGGGGAGTTTTGGACGGGAATCTGAAAAATACAAGATTGAAACATGTCAAAGTGATTAAATTTGCAGTTTAAAGATTGAAATTATGGATAAAACTGACCAGAAAATATAAGTTTAGAGATGTGTAGCGTCAAAGTTTGCAGCTGTGTTTCAAACTTGTGAATAATTTTGGATTTATAGCAGTTTTTAAGCTGCCTGGGACTAGTTTTTTGAGCGGGAGGATACTGTCATATAGGAAATTTAGTTGAAATAGCCCAAGTTATAGATCCTTTAAAAGTTTGTTAAGAATATGTCTGTAAATGGAGGCAAATATTTTTGTATAAATATCAAAAATTCAGGTGATTTTGACAAACACAATCAGATTTGTAATTGAAATTTCAGACAATACTGCTCAGAAAAAGTAAGTTTAGAGATGTGTGATGTTGAAATTTACAGCTGCGTTTCAAACTCGTGGAAAATTTGGATTTAAGGCAGTTTTTACAATAATTTACCTGGCCAGGACTAGTTTTTTGAGCGGAAGGATACTACCACACTGCAAAAAGGCCTTTCAAAAATAAGAAAATGTCTTATTTCAAGTGAAATAATCTGCCAGTGCAGTAAGAAAAAATGTGACTAACCTGGTTGTTTTGAGCAGAAAATGCAAGTTTCAAGTTCTCTTGACAAGATTTTTAAGCAAATCTTTTCTTGATTAAAGCAATAATGACTTAAAACAGAAACAAATTTGCTTAAAATAAGTTTTCTATATTTAGATAAGGTAAATCAGGAGAGAATATCTTAAACAAGTCAAATAATCTGAGTAAGACTGGGTCTTATTAAGTGAAAAAGTCTTTTAAGATTAATATGCTTAATTCAAGTCATTTTATCTAAGTTAGATTTTGCTTTTTTGCAGTGCATAGAAAATTTAGAAATGACCCAGATCATACGTCCTTTAAAGTTTTCTAAGAAATGTTTGTAAATTCTGAAATGGAGGCAAACATTCTTTTGTGAATATCAAAAATTTTGACAAACATAATCAGATTTGTAATTCAAAAATGTCAAAGTGATTAGATTTGCTGTTTAAAGATCGAAATTATGGACAAAACTGATCAAAAAATTTAAGTTTAAAGATGTGTAACATCAAAGTTTGCAGCTGTGTTTCAAACTTGTGAATAATTGGGGATTTAAAACAATTTTTACAATAATTTCACTGACTGAGACTATTTGTTTCAGTGGAAGGATTCTGCCATAAACATTTAGAAATGACCCAGACCATAGATACTATAAAAGATAGTTTACATTTTATACATTTAAAAAAATTCAGGTGATTTTGACAAACAAAATCAGATCTGTAATTGAACCAGGACTAAACTAGGACCAAACAAGGTCTAAAACTGCAGAACCCAATCAAGTTTAAGAAATATAAATAACATGGAAACAGAACTGACATTTCTACTGTAGACAGTCAAATTTGATACTATTTTTTTATTGGAAAGACATACAATTTTTGCTTTTAGCTCTTAATAATTGGTCAAAAATTAGCTCATTTTGCCTCCATTTTTGAAATTTTGACAATATTTTAAAGGCCTATGATGTTGTCTTTGCCTTATATTTTGATTTAAACACCTGTAAAATTAGATAAACTGGTACATTTTCGTCTCTTTTCTTCACCAAAACATTGCTGCACATTTTTAAATTAATCCAACGAGAAACACGACATTTTTTCTTCGCAATAATCTCTCTCCAAACGTTAATTTTACCCAGAATTCCCCCGACGCCTGGAGTTGAATCTGATTTGTGATGCTGTGAACGGACATTTGTAGTCTTATTTATTATTATTATTTCACACGTTTTTCTTTTTTTTTTTTCCTCCTCGACAGCTTTCGTTTCTGTTTTCACTGTAAATAATGTAATCTTTAATTTCAGAAAATCGCTTCACCGCAATACTGTTCTTTTTTTTTTTTTTTGTATTTGGAGGTAGAGATGGAGTCGTGTAAATGGCCACACACATGTCTACATTAAAGTGTCTGTCAAAATCTGTTCTTTTGTCGTGGTTTTTGTGTTTAAAAAACGTCAGAAAAGTCAAGTTCCTGTGTTGCTTTGTTGCACATGTGAAGCTTTTATAATCAGAAACAAGTCCAGCTTATCAATTCTGTTATATTGTTTACATTAGTCATCATTTTGACAAATTTAAGAATAATTTTGGAGTTAGAATGCACTTTGCTCCAAATTAAATCTTGAATAAATTATGTACAATTTGAAAGAAGTTTGTGAATACTAGCCTTCAGTAGAGTTTATTATTATAGTATAAATTTTGGGCTGAATAGGAAACCAAAAGTTGTTTTTCATTTTTGATTCCACATTAAACTATGGTTTACAGAACCTGAAAACGTCAGTGCAATTAGAGATACACCGATATATCGGCCGGCCAATAATTGAATTAAATTTTTTTTTTTTTTTTTTTTCTGCATATTGGCCTTATTTTGGTCAATATTTGATCAGGCAGTTGTTTGAACAGTCGTCTGTAGAGCTGCACTCACAGTGATCAGCTGAGCTCCAGGTTAGTTTTGGAGAGAAATGATGCAATTTGTTTTATATTTCTCCATTTTGCCGTGTTTTGAAAAGGAAAACTTTCTTGAATTACTCTTTAAAATGGTCTGTAATGTGCATAAAAATGCTGTATTCGTTAAACAATGAGACAGATTAATAGTTTAGATATAACATTTTCTTTTTTGGATAGACTGGCTCATCTCAGCTATGTTTTTTAAAAACTAAAATAAGAAAATCGGCCTCAGAAATTGGCCATTGATATCGGCATTTATGAAAATCAGCATCGGTATCGGCCCAAGAAAAAACAATTAGTCGATCTCTAATTGCATTATTAATAATGATGGATTTGGATTTATACAGCGCTTTTTAATCACCCAAAGACGCTTCACATTCTGCATTATTCATCCATTCCACACTGGGTAGGTAAAAGTTACTATTGTAGTCACAGCTGCCCTGGGGCATTACCAACTATTCACACACCAGATCAAGACTAGGCAATGCAGGTGAAGTGTCTTGCCAAAGGACTCAAGTTTCTCCTCTGTCTCCCATCAAAGCACTGCCCCTGACCAACATGGTTAACCATTAAGATCTGACAGGATCAAGCTTGGTTTATGGTTCCCGCACGTGAAGTCCGCGCGGAAATTAGACGCCTGGACCAGAGCGGACCAGACGCTGACAGTGTTTATAGTTTCTGTGTGTTTCAAGCGGCTGCTTGTAGAGGGCAGTAGAGAGCTGCCACTGAAAGCCTGTTGATTGCCGCGCGGACCGTCCGCGTAGTCACAGATTTTTCCCTGACGCTGACGCGGAAAACCTGGTCCAAGCGGACGGCGTTTGAGGGGGCGTGTCTCCAAAAATTACGTATTTCCGCCGCGCTGACCCACGCGGTCCTCGCGGATGCGTCAAGTATGAAACAAGCTTCAGACTTTGGCAGCTAGTTTAACCAATAATACAAATTTACCTATGTTCACTGTAATTCCTAGTAATAGTTGGGTTACTATTTACAAATTAAATATTTTGGTACCATTTTGGTTTTCTTAAGGAAAGTTTATCTAAATATGAGAACATATTAAACATTTTTCCAGAGAAATTTAACATTGTAAAAGTGCAGGTGTCACCAAAACGTTCCTGGTCTGATTGAAAAGTACCTGCTCCAGAGCAGGAGCTAAAACAGTCCCTAGCCTCAGTTCATAGTTCCTGCTCTGTGTGAATGCGCCTAAAATCGGACTGGAACCAAAGAAAATGTTCTATGTGAGGGAGGAGGAACACTCAACATTTGAATAGTTTTACTAGAAATGGATTTATAATAAAGTCATATTTGCCTAGTTTGCATATAAAGTACTTTTGAAACATTAAATAATCATGGTGCATTGTGGGTAAATTCCCCAGAGCAAAGCAGTGAACCAAACAGTGGACACATGCCTGTGGAGGACATAAACATGAGATTTATTTTTACGAGACCTGATGTGCAGCTCTGTGACTTGAAATGACTTGATGCTTTTTCTCAAAAATAAACAGTAACCAGTCTGTTATTGTGACAGGAAATTTACTTTAGATAGGATTATTAAAAAAAAAAAAAAAAAAAAAGGCAACAAAAACCACATGAGTGTAATAGACACCAACTTGTGAGTTGACTTACTTGTGACTTGACTCGGACTTGTCTCTCTTTGACTTGGACTTGACTTGGATTTAAGGTCAATGACTTTAGACTTATAAAACTGACTTGATCTCTCCTCTGGAAGGACTGTTTCTTAATTCAAGCTTGAAAAGACTTGCCAAAGGACACAAAATCAGATGTACTCATTTAAAACATTAATAAAAGACAATTTAATGCAATGCAAACTAACTTTTCCCCGGAATTCCAGGCTTTTGCTGGACAAAACCGTCATACACATTGTAACATTATAATTTAGGCCTAAAAATGATGCATTCTGTGGTTTATCTGGAGAGTCAGACCAGTTTCTTTTCTTCACGTGTGTTTAGTCTGAGCACTCGTCCTTGAATCTGTCCAAACAGGAAACACAGATATTCTCAGTATTTCCTCTTCACTGTCCAACACGAGTCTCAGGCTTTTGAACTTTTGATTTAAACTGTAAGTGACGGATCAGACTGCACTGGAACACAACATTAAGATTTTACCAAACATTTGCTCGTTTACTTACATTTTGGGGACATTTAAAGCAGTCTTTTGGCCATCAATTATGACTTACAACATAGCCATGGTAACAAAAAAGAAATTCCTAGTTCCAGCTCCATGTCGTGTTGAAAAATATTACTAAACTCAGACAAACTAATAGAAAACTGATACTTTGTACACATCATAAAATGAGTTAGTTATACATTTTTAAAGCTTCTGTTCAATCAAACGACTGTGAAAAAACATCTCGTATAAACCATTTTAGCGATTATATTCCTTTATATTAATAACTACAATGTAAAGTAGTAAACTATGATTGTTGGTTTGTGTCTATTTAATGTAATGACATAGAAATAGTTTAGTTCTGCATCAAATCCAGCTGAGCAGTGTTTTTGAGTTGAATATTTATAAGAAAAATGCGTGGACAGTCAGCTGGAGTTGTTTGTATCATTTAGACAACAAATCTAAAGTTAAATTTAATGTACTTCCTTTATTCTATGATTTTTTATTACTTTGTTTTGATTTTGACATGATTTTTAAACTAGTTTTCCTGCTGCTCCACTTGCAAGATGGCTGCCACAACTGCCATGGCAACAGAAACCACCTGCTCTAGTTGTTTTAATACCTCACTGGTCAAAATCATTAAAAGTATTACATGTTTGTGCCCAGAAGTAGTCTGTTCTTGAATTTAAAACACAGATTTACCTTCAGACTGATTCAGACGGATAAGACTCACACTTGACTCCAGTTTGACTTGAACGTTTTTATTTACTGCAGATCCATCCGCCTTTACAGCAACCGTTTCTTAAATAGAGCAAACCAAACGTGGTACAGTGCATTCAGGACAGAGTCAGTTCAGTCGGAGTGCTGGGGTGAGGGGGGGCAGGGGAGGGAGGGGGACGGAGGGAGGAGGAGGAGGGGCGGAGTTACTTCTGGGAGGGCATCAGGTCGTCGATGGACTGACCCTTCTCCAGACGTTTCTCCATCTCGATGAGCAGCTTGATTCCGTCCACCACCATCTGCACCAGCTCCACCTCGGAGAAGCCCAGACGGTCGGCGTTTGAGATGTCGAAGACTCCGCCCACCGCCGCCGTGTCCACGCCGCCTGAGAGAGAGAGAGAGAAACACACACGCATACACGCACTGGTCAGGAACTGCAGCTTGTGATTGAACAATTATTTTAGCAGCCGACTTGTCAGACATTATTTTTTAGATAAGTCGATAATCAAGACTTTAACTTATTCAAATCAAAGAAAAGGTTACAAGTCTTCTAATTAAAGAAAATATAAGAAAAAGTAATTATTGTTGAAAACATCCAATACATTTACTGATTTATAACATTCTGAGTGAATAATATTGCTGTTGTGGTTAGTTTTATCAAAATACAATTGTTTAAAGTCATTTGTGGTCATTGTAGTTGTTCACGTGATGGAATTATAGACAATCTTCAGCCTGCTTCCAGAATTGAGCATATTCATGTACCACTTTCACTCAAAAGTAGTAAATACAATTTAAAATCAGCCATTTCCTCCTGAGACGGAGGTTGTGGTCAATGTGCACATCTGTTAAAGTCAATCCTAGACTAAATGGGTTGAGTTTACTTTCTAGAATGCAACAGGCTGATTAATAATAAATATCATGCCATAAGTAAAAAAAAAACGAATTTAAATTCTGGTGATTCCTGCCAGGGGACTAGACCAAATAACATTTTACAACAAAAGTCTGCATTTAAACTATTAGTTTTAGCTGACTGAAATATTATTGGTCTGTAGAATGTTGGGTTAGACACAGTACACGTGACTCGTTCATGTTTGCTCACCGGTTCCTCTCTTCTGCAGCCGGAGCCTCTTCAGAACCTCCTCAAACTGTGGCTGTTTGCTCATGTTGGGCAGTTTGACGTGGACGCCGGCCCGGAGCCCGGTGCCCAGGTTGGAGGGGCAGGTCAGGACGTAGCCCAGGTGCTCGTTCCACATGAAGTCGTGTCCGCGCTCCTTGAACAGGCTCTCGATCTGAGCACACAAAACAAAGACATCAGAATCAATCGTGTATTAAACTGTAACTCAAATCAAAGCAGGTCCTGTGTTTTAAACTGAACACATCAAAGCTAGAGTCACACAAAGGAAATATTGGTTCATAAGCTCCACATTTGCTCCAGACGTTTTCAGAACCAAAGCTCCAGGCAGTTTGTCTCGACAAATCCAGAGTTCAGCTCAGACTTTTCCATCAGACCTGCTGCCAAAGCACAATTCAGCAGCGGTTCTGTTCTTTCTTTACCCTCCAAAATGTTTCTGTGCTGGAAACTGACTCACACTCGTCACATCTGGGCCAAGAATTACAACTGGTTATAGTGGAATATTAAATAGGTTACACAATACAGTCAGCATTTAGTAAAAGTAACTGAGAAGTCTTCACAAAACCAGCGTTTGCAGAACTGCAACAAACTTGGGAACAGTTTGAAGGAAACAAGGAACCAAATGTTTGGCTGGTAAAACGGATCTGCCACAGCCCAGATCCGGCTCTGAAACAGGCCCTGGTCCAGTGTCTGTGGCACTGAATTCAATTATTTTGAGCCTGTAGACCAGGCCTATTCAGCTTAAGACCCAGGGGCCAGATCAGCCCTCCACAGATCTCATCTGGCCTAAAACCAATCTCTCAAACTGCAGATATACATATTTTTCTGTGTACCTTTAGACCTGATTCAGTCCCATTTTAGTTTTCTGTAATTCTACTTTAGACTAGATCTGGTTTTGGCCTGATGCCAGTTACTCTTGGTTCAGACTTTGCTAGTTCTGGTCTAGTCCTTGTTTAGTTCTGGTTCAGTGCTGTTTATAATATTTTAACATTCCTGAAACAGATTTTGTACAATGGATCTTTTGTGTGACCCTAAACTTTGGCAAAGTTGATCATGTGTTGTGGAACTTTCTGGCAAGTTGATGTAGTACAATATAAGCCGTAGTAAAGGCATTATTAAACATTTCTCAAACAGAAGGAAGGATTATAAACCTCTCAAACACAGATTAAACAGTCTCCAGCGGTGTGTAGTGTGACTGTGGTGTGACTTTGCTCTGACCTTGGTGAGGCCGGTGCAGAAGCGGTTGAACACTTCCTTCATGTTTCCTCCCTTCTGCATAGAGATGACTCTCAGATGATCCTCCTCGTTCACCCAGACCAGGAACGTCTTGTTGTTGTTGTGCCTTTAAACAAACAAACACTGTTCAGTAAAAAGGACACAGATCTACACTAAACACTGGTTCGGTCTCTCTCTCACCAGATTCCACGAGCGTCGGGCCAGTCGCGGGCCATCCCAGACGCCAAGAGCAGAGGAGACACTGGTTTGTCGAACAGGAAGTGATCGTCGATGAGCTGCTGCTGCTCCTCCTCAGTCATGTTCTTCAGAGCGTAGTATTTTCCCTTCAGGTCTCCGCTCAGCGAGTCCAGAGCTGCGACGGGGACACAACACTTTAGATTAGGCTTTTGTTAAAAAGAATTCACTTTGACAAAAACATGGGAGCTTTGAATCTAAAAGTTCACATCGACTCATGTGACAGGTTTGACGACATAGATGAGGTTTGTAATTGTCTTTTGTCCAGACATACAGTATGTGTAGGTTATTCCACAACTGTTACCTAGCAACCACATTGTGAACCTGAGCGAATTTCCACATAAACACACAGATGCTAGGATTTGTCAAACAAGATCTGGCAACACTTAAATTTTGTTAACCGTTTGCTTAAACTCCCAGAAAACAGTCAGTTGTGTGTAAATATTTTTTGCATTTCAGTGGTTTTTGAGGGGATTTCATTTCCAACAAAAAATAAATCCCTTCCTGAAATACTTTGTCATTTTTAACTTTTGTCAATTTCATAATAAATTGCAACTTAATTGCTGTAAAACAATGACAAATACAGTATTTAGTACAAGGACTTACAATCACACCCAACTTAAGTCAAAAAGAAAAATTGATTATCTGTCACATGGGCTTTAAACTCAGAGTAAGAAATAATTCCTAAATCATAAAGCTAGACTTAAAACAGTTTTTAAAAAGTATTTAGTGTAAGCTGCGGTTCACTTTGTGTGCTTTAGTAACTCTAACGTGACAAACCTTCGATGGAGAGCTTCTCGATGCCGCGTCTCTCTCCGCGGCTGCAGTGAGGCGGCAGGGCAAAGCCGCGCACACTTCGGCCTGTTCGGACTCTGGAGCTCAGGACGTAGGCTGGGTCCAGGTCGTCTCCGCCCTGGGACACAAACAACAGGGATTGTGCTTAAACTGATGATTGGGTCTACAGCGCTGACAGAAGTGTGCGTTTAAGAAGTTGGTTGAGTTTTAAAACTACTATTTGACTTTTGCATTTTTCTATTCTTAAAGTTAAACTACACACACAATGCAAAACTTTGTGATGAGGAACAAATGTTGGTACAGGATTTAAAACTGAAACTCAAATACATTCTTTCCAGCAAAGACTCAGAAAACACTTAAAAACAGAGCATAAGATCTGAAATTTACCTAAGACCTCACAAATCAGACTTTTTTAAGTTCCCAAATCATCCAGACTCATTTAGAGCATTTTTGCAGTATTAGCTTATCAGTAAACATTGATTTGATTATTTCCCATTTGTAATTTCCCTTGCAGACAGTAGATGGAGCTAAGGAAACAGTCATGTCTGCTTTACTACACTGTTTGTAACGGTTGTGTGCTCAGGAGCAGGTTTAAAAGTCAAATATTGTATGATTGTTTGTCCTTTAAAGCGCTGCTAGATGCTCTGCAGATCCATTAACATTCAGCAGTGAAACTTGGCAGCTTTCATCAGTCAATAACTGCAGCAGCGGCAGAGGCTCGGTGTCAGAAGAGTCACTGCAGTGTCACATTGTTCAGAGCGCACACTTGTTTCAAAACCATCCAGTGTTTTAAGTCTGACATTTTCAGAATTATTCATGGTTTAGCTTCCACATTCACGCTGCTGCTGTGTAATCTAATCTAATCTAATCTGATCTGATGTGTGAGTGAAGTGTCACCTGTAGGTTTCCGGCGTTGAGGTCGGTCTTGTGCTTGTCTGAGGGTTTGTATCCTCCGTGACGGTCCTCGATCACTGGGTCCAGCAGCTCTTTGAACACTTCGTAGGTCTCTTCGTCTCCAGCCACACAGCCCACGGTCATGATGAAAGGGTGACCTGACACAAACACACGAGGTTAGACCCGCAGCTCTGTCAAAGGAAAAGTCTGGAGCTGTGGTAGTAGATCTTTACTAACTCTTGACATTTTGGACTGTGTTCTGTGGTCACTTTATAAAAAAGCAGATTTGAATGAATGAAGCAAATTACTACTTAACTAAATCCATCTCTTGATTCAAATAAAGTAACCTTGAGAGACTAAAATCTAGTAAACTTGTCAGTTGTGTGGATAAATGAGGTTCATGGTTCAGGGTTCAATGTGATGTGATGAATGTGAATGGAATTCACAATCAATGTTGTGATTTGTTACCTTCTATCTGTAAAAGCTTTTGGACAGTTCTTGAATGATAAATGTTATTGGTGTCAGTCAATAAAATAGACCAAAAGTTTGTCCTTTAATAGGTGGGTTTCACGTGACATCACAACTTCTACAGGCCAATGTAATTTCAATGAGGTGGAGGGCAGCTAAAATAAATATTGTTTAATGCAATTTATTTTTGTAATACAAATGAGTAGTGGGTCTAGTCATTATAGAATTAATCGCTTTTTAAATTAGATAAATATTATTTAAATTATTTCACGACAAAGTCCAATGATACTGATAGGAAAATCTACCTCTTGCCTCCACCTGACATAACTGCCAAGAATTCTAGAATGTGAAAACACCTATTGTAAAATAATTGATCTGTAACTGAACTATTCTTTTACTCCCTGTAATGTCCGTGTCCCTGTCCCTCCCTGCTGTGTCCCTGCTGCCCGTGTCCCTGCCCTGTACCGGGATTGTCCACTCCGTCTGAATGACTTGGTCGATGGTGAAGCCGCTGGGGGTCGCGCGCTCCCGCAGGCGCGCGTACATGTCCTTGGTGAGCACTTTGGACATGTGGTTGTGATGTTTGGTCAGATCCGGGTACTCTTCATCCACCGGGCGCGCTTCAGCGTCAGCGTCAGGCTGGACACTTGCTTTGCGCTGCACAGACACATTCATCAGAGTGGCGCACGAAGAGCCGCCTCCGTGTCACCACCAGAGGGCGCCACCTGCACGCGCTGCGCTCACATAACGGTACATCATGTTACCGGATCATAAAGAGGCCAATTTGTGCCACAGCGGGATTAACGGGCCCGAGACATCGCGCACATGAGCTGCGTGGTTCTAAACTCACAATGTTTCAGAGGAAAGCTTTAACAGAACAGTCCGGCCTGGTTCAGATGCAGAGGACTGGATTAACGCAAAGCCTGTTTACTGCACACTGCGGCTGCTCTGATACAGAACAGAAGGAAACCTGCTGAACGCGCGTTATTCTGACGTTATATCATGTTATCCAAGCGCAGTGTGATGCACGTGAGCACAGTGACGTCATCTGTGTGGAGGAATCACAGCTGCCGCTAATGAGCCTTTAATGAATGGTGTCAGTGCGGACATTCTGTGCAGAGGAGTGCGCCAGATTGCAGCAGAGGCGCATATCGCAGGACGCAGCTCACTTGAGCGGACACTAGAAGTGGGATTATAGTTATGTAACGCCTAATCTTTGCCGCTCGCCGCACCGCGCTGACGCGCACTGATAATGGGCGCCTCTTTTAGACTCTTAAGTGCTTCTGCTCCATATTGTGCTGTGCTGCGGAGGCGCTTTATCCCTCACAAGGTCACCGCAGAGCCGCTCGTGCTGCGCCATTAGCGGCCTGCGCTGCTGCTGAGGATGAGGGCAGATGGGGGGCAGATGGCGGGCCGGGTGCGTCCGTACCTGGGTTGTCTACGCCGGTCTGGATGACATCATCCAGGGTGAAGCCGCTGGGGGTCTGCTTGTCCCGCAGACGTGCGTACATGTCCTGGGTGAGCACCTTGGCCATGTGGTTGTTGTGTTTGGAGAGGTCTGGGTACTCATCCTCCGCAGAGTACTTGAGCTTCCACTCGTTGTGCGTGTTCCCGAAAGGCATGGTTGTTCCCTGGTTTAGGGCGGAGGAGAGATGGTCAGAGTGAGCAGAGAGCCAGCATTAACCCACTACACCGCCCCAAAGATCCACAGCCGCTGGAACTCACATCTACAATAGGTTTACAATGGCCCAGAAGAGACAAGAGCGGCTGTGCATCCCCCCATTAGCATAAGTGTCAGCCCCAGTCTAACAATGACAGGCGGATAACAATGGGCCGAGACGCCTGTCTGAGTCCCATTACAAAGCTGCTGCTGCTTCCCCAGTAAAAGCATGCAAACCCCGGCAGAAGAGCCCGGGACGCCGTACCTGTTGTCTGCGGGTCTGAAGGTGACTGTTGTTGGAAGGAGTGGAGACAAAGATCCCTATTTTGTCCGGCGTAGGAGCTCTTGGGCCCGGTTGCTCCTCTCAGCGGCGGCTCTGCGGTGTCAGCCCGAGACAGAGCGCGCCTTTTATAGCCGCGTGTCTCCGCCCCTTGGCCGCGGCCCACAGTTCCTTCATTCAGCGCGAACGCACAGTTCCGCTGTGCGTGGCCCCTGTCTGCCGCCATAATGACTTGAGTTAAAAACATGTATCACGCTATAAGTAAAGGGGGGTTTCTGAGGACCAGGAAGTGCGCCTCTCTCCTCTGTGCAGACTCAGAGCTGGGCTTCAGTGTCTCAGCAGCAGTGGGCTCTGGCTCTGAGCTACAGCAGTGCGTAAAAAGATGAGCATCCTGCTGTTTAATGATAAATGTAAACTAACTGGACGTCCTGTGATTCTCTGTCGCTTCCTTCCTGGTTTAGCCGCTCGTCTACGTTGCAGAGCGTCTTGTGTTGACAGAGTCCATATATCAGCTTATTTCTGTTCACAAATGTAGACCATTTAGCTCTTCTCTTGGTTCTTTCTTTCTTTGAGCTCCTTACATTTTCATGCTGCAGCTCTGATCTTCTCATTGTGTTTTTAATTTACAAATGAACAGATTTCTGCATTTTGAACTGTGTGACGCATTGCCCATGAATAATAAAACATCCAGATTCTCGAGCCGCGCGCCGGTTGTAGCTGAGATGCAATACAAAGTCGTTTGGTTTGATGGAGGGATGCTTTGCTTTGACAATGAGTGAGTGGTCCCGAGCAGCTTGCGTGCCTTCAGTGTCCGCTGTCATCTCGCCTCACATCCACATCATCACCCAGCAGCAGCAGCACCATCACACCGCCCCCCTTTTGCACTCAAGCCGCGGAGGAAGTGCGATGCTCGGCCAGGCTCAGTTTCTCCAAGATGCATCCACCACAAATGCTTACTATGTTCGAATGTGCATAATTTATCAAACGTAGAAAAGACCATTTGTGTTTTTAAGTGTGAAACCGCACTGTACAAGATGATATTCACAGCCACGTGTCTGAAACCTGAGGTGGCAGTAATGAGCTCCAGAGTATCGCAGAAGAAGCAGCATTTCCGCCCAAAACAAAACCACGTGCGCGGTTAGAAAGCTCGTGGGTGTCGTGCTGTCCTCTCCTCCTCAACTTTCATCATTTAACAAAGGAATACATCAAAATCTCACCTTTTTCAGTCTATTCTGGAGACGTTTGTTGACGCAAGGTGAGTGGAACGCGGCTTTACGTACGCATTACGCACAGAACGGCCGTTAGCTTCCAGCGTTCTCCATTTTACGCACAGATTTTCCTCTTTTTTAACACTTTTTGACGAATTTAAGTAGTTCAGACGTCTGTGAACGACTTGTTGAAGTTGTATTTACAGTTTTAACTTTGAAACATCGTATAAACGTCTTTAACGGTCGTAGTATTAAAGTTAAATGTCAAAACGTTGACGGATCCAAGTTGCATCATTTGAATTAGATTAAAACTAAGCAGCTCAACGGCTCAATTTTGATAAAATCTTGTATAAAATTGACACTTTTAACATCATAAAAGATACAAATAGTTTTGTAATTAGCTGTTTTGAATTCCTTGACAAATTAGACTCGATTTGAGAGATAAAACTTGATTTTCTTTTAAACGTGCAGGTGTACGGTGGCATTACATGAGGACAGCTCGTTAAAATACATCAAATATTAAACAATCATGAGTTAGTACAGTTTTTTACATTTTCACATTAGTTTATAACTCAGAGTAAACGTTAACAAAGCAAAAACACATTGAATCGATAACAATGACATTTTAAGCCGTTACAATTGTGAAAACATTTCTAAGTTTGCGTTAAATTAGTGAAATTATAATGCTGCTTTTACTCACACGTTGTCCACCTCGTCACTCATATTTCGGAGTGTAGAAACTTGAAAAAAATAAAAATCTTGTGAAAGTTGCGATGTCGAGCGCTGTGAAAAAATCTAAACGTTTGTGAGATGCCAAAAACCTAACTGAACTTGTGCTATGGTAACTGCATTTTCCCAACCGTAGCAATGATTAAAACGTAAATTAAAAGATATTTATTTATTATATCGATAAATTAATGTGTTTTAAACGTGTTGACATGTTAATCGCAAACTTGAGAATGAAAATATATTGTTTTTGATTAAGTAATATTTAAAATGTCAAACAGCACGTGCGAAGAACGTCAGTGCGTTGTAACTACGTACTCAACCGTGCTTGAAATTAATTATTAATATTTACATTTTTAAGAAACGTATTTGTAATTAATTAAAATATAAGGCATTGTTTTTGTATTCTGCCTTAAAATTCTTTATTAATTAATTATTATTTTTTTTTTTTGCTACTACTCACTTGATATGTAATTTTATACGTGATATTGTAAATCTATGTTCAAACTAGTAGTTTAGTGTCAATGTAAGCTTTTTAGGTTAAGGACTAGAAGTTTTTTTAGAACCAAAGGTGAAAATTATTTTTTTGCTTACTTGAAGAAGGTGTTTTAAGTATATTTATCTTGTTTTATTGTTTTCCATTATGTGCAATTGTAATGTGAGCCCAAAGTTAGATCAGATACATGTTTTTTGTCCTTTTTAACCAACTAATCGATCAGTAGGGCATGTTTTAGTCAACCAAGAACATCTTTATTGACTGCAGTCTTAAAAAAAGCTATAATGTAAGTTTTTGTGTTTCCAGAGTGGAGTGGGAGCATGAGTTTTGCTGAGTACTCTGAGTGCATCGCTGAGGGAGACGTGGCCATTATTTACCTGAGCCATGACTCCATGATGCCAGTGAAGGTCCAGAGAGGAGCCCAGACCCAGACCAGGTATGGAGTCCTCAGACACTCCCAGGACCTCATCGGACACAAGTACGGCTCCAAGGTAAGAAATACTGTATGACACGATATCGACATGGGTATTGTTGCATATTGTGCAGATGTGTAAAACATGAAACTAACATAAGTAAGGAAGACTTTACGAAACTGTCTCCTCCTTCCTTTTCCCTCTTTTGACGAGTGAGGAAAAGTGTCTTAACTTCTCCCTCACAGCAAGTCTTTAGAGCAGACATAAACTTAAACAGAAAAAAACATGACTTTAGCTGAACAGTTTTTAGAATGATTTTAAGTTGCCTGGAATCCAGAACCCACACCTCAGCAAACTGCCAGAGTGGGTCTGGTCACCACGCCCCCGTCTGCTTTCAGATCAAATCACATCGTACCGGACAATCAGATGAGTTTATTTGTGTGACGCAGATGGAACAAAGGAGCTGATTGGTCGTCTGTCATTTAGACCAAAATCTAACTTCACCATCACCTCACATTAAAATCGTTTTTTGCTTCGCTCATTGATTCTGCAGAAATCCGCAATGTTTTTCAGTTCCACATGATATTTTTTTCGTTGAGAGCAGCCATGTTGTTTTCAGACGGCAGAAGATCAGTGTCTCTGATTGGCTAATTAATCTGTCAATCACGGCTACAGAAATCTGAAAGAGTAGAGGGACACAATGGCCAGACGATATATTTTATATACTGTTATCGTCTGGATTTTCCAGGCAAGATTTTAAGCTTCCTCTGAACTAATTTAATGAACAAATATTTTTCTTTTGGAGAAGAATCTTTATTGTAGCATTTCTTGTATTAGAACTAAGGAAATGTGATCAAGCCGTATATATATAAATTCAGGAGTTGGGTTAGAGCTCCAGCTATTGACTGCAAAGGCTGCAGAAGATCGCAGATATCTTCTTATAATGTCACAAAACTGGGACAGAGTCGGAACTCCAGCTGTGTTTTTGATAAGGAAGGAATGTTAGAATATAGTTAAAAACTCATGCATATTATGTGTCATTCAAGTACAATTCAAGTACAATTATAAAGGCTGAATGATTTAAAAATGCCTTTAATGAAATTGTGTAATTCTTACTATAAAAGTTTTTGAGTATTGTTTAGTATTGTAAAATTGTCTGTTGTGTTCCAGTGAGATTTGGCCTAGGACACCTGGACACGCCCCTTCTGCTTGTTAATGCTAAGTGTTGTCCCTCTTTGTCCAGGTGAGCTGCAGTAAAGGCTGGGTCCACGTCCTCCACCCGACCCCGGAGCTGTGGACGGTGTCTCTGCCTCACCGCACACAGATCCTCTACACCACAGACATCTCCATGATCACCATGATGCTGGACCTGAAGCCCGGATCTGTCGTCTGCGAGTCGGGTAAGACACAGTTTTAACGCTCAACTAAGGCGAGTCTGTCTGTGTGAGAAGTGAAGTGAAAGTGAAGTGAAATCATTCTATTATTTTCACACAATACAGATGGAACATGTAACACCTGTTCTGTTTAAGATGGAAGATTTGAAAGAATACATTCAGATAAAAACATATTGTGCAAACTTTAGATTTTTCCTATTCACATGACACCAGCACAATTTAATATCTAATACAAATCAAAGACAATTAAATGAATATTGTCTAAATGCAATTTTTTGTTTTAATTACACTTTTCAGCCAATGTCACAGTGACGTCACAGCTCTAGCTGGAGGCAAAAAAGAACTTGCAAAACTCTTATCCGACGCATTAAAAGTTCAAGGTTTTATTGTGGTTAAATGCCGTTTCGTTGTGAACTGTAACTAGGACATTTGTGTCTAATGTTAGCCTGACCTTACCCAGACGTGCAGGTGCAGTTTGAGGTTTAAATCGGTCTGTTTTATTCAGAATTCTTGCTGCTGTTGTTGCCAATCATGCAAGTTTTGTACACAAGTAAAGCCTTTGACCAGAGCTATAAGCAACCAATTTTATTAGACTCTAGTCCAGGCCTAGAGGAAAAAATATCGGGCACTCACTTGATTAGAAAAAGTATAAAGGCCTTTTATTTCATTGGCTGGACACATTAAAAATACACCGACGCGTCGGCTTCCCAAGCCTTCTAGTCCAGGCCTTTTCAACTTAAGGCCCTGGGGCCAAAACGGCCCTCCAAAGATTTGATCTGCCCTCAACCCATATTCCAAGATACTTTCTTTTGCTTGCCAGTTTTATAATGGGCTACTAGACCTTAGACTTGATTGGGTCCTATTTTAGGTCTGGTTTAGTCCTGATTTAGACCTTGGTTTAGACCTGGTTTAATGCTGAAATTTTCTTGGTACTGATCTGATTTAGTTGTGTTTAGTTTGTTTAGTTGTGGTTCAGCACTGTTTTATAAGTTTTGTAGAGCCTTTATATTCAAACATAGACTATAGCGTGTTGTTTTCCTTTCTGGAACAGAAATGGTGCTGTGAATATTTGGCGTAACCCTAAATTTTGACAGAAGTGATGATGTTTTGTGCAGCTGCCGGCCCAAGGCCACTGTCTTCGGAAATATCTGGCCTTCAAGAAAAAATTGTTGAATGGGAATTGTTGAAAAAATTGTTGCCGATCCAGATTCTATGACAAATCACACAAGCTCAGACAAAATGCTTCCATCCGCCAGAAGTAATTCACCAAAGTCTATGTCACGATACATATTCTGACAGTTCCGAACAGAATCTGTAATTTTCTTCTGCTTTTTTGTTTAAAAGTCCCTCCAAAAACATGCTAGTTTACACTGGTTTAAATAGACACACATCTTCTTCTGCCTCCGGCTAAGCTCCGCCCACCAGAATTCAACGCTAATAGTCACTAATAGTAATCGAAGGTAGAAGGATTTAGATTTTGTGAAATGAACTTATTTATATTGGCTTATATTTGTTATTATAGTAAAAAAAAGTGTCTCATGACATCATCACGTTCTACAAAGTGAACATAGCTTATTAAACATTTATGTAATTGTTTATAACCGGGCGTGTGATGCATTTACAGCTCCGACCAAATATTATTCAGTTTGTGGCTTTGGAAAAAAAACGGTAAAGCTTTTATTGTTTGTGTTGCATTTGTTGGCCACATTCCAAAACCACTCAACAAAATTAAATTAGACCGTGTGGCCAGCTCCATGAATCACCAGGAAACTCCCCACACTGAGTCTTCCAGTCTTATATTTCAGACGCTTTAGAAGGAACATCTATATTCTAGGGCTGTAGTTCTTTAGTCGTTTAGTCGACTAATCGGTCGATGGGGCTTTAGTCGACCAAAATTTGTATTAGTCGACCCAGCCCGAGCCCGCGCACGTCGTGTCCGAACCCGACCGGAACCTGTGCCTAAGCCCGAGCCCGAAGAGAGCCCGCCCCGCCACTCACTGAACTGTGGCATTTTAATGACAGAAAAGGCTTCTTATGATGTTTAATGTAAGTGTGTCTCGCCGCTTCCTCCACCTCACATTCCTCTCTCTCTCTCTCTCCCGCCCTCCGTTCCTTCTTTTCTCCCGCGGCGTAACGTGAAAGGAGAACGAAAGACGTGCCTTCCCTGTCTTTCGTTCTCTCTCTCTCTCTCTCTCTCTCTCTCTCTCTCTCTCTCTTCTCTCTCTCTCTCTCTCTCCCTCTGTTCCTTCTTTCTCCCGCGCGCGTAACGAGAAAGGAGAACGAAAGACGTGCCTTCCCCGTCTTTCGTTCTCCTTTCTCTTTTA
Organism: Mugilogobius chulae; assembly: GCA_038363315.1. Taxonomy (NCBI): domain Eukaryota; kingdom Metazoa; phylum Chordata; class Actinopteri; order Gobiiformes; family Gobiidae; genus Mugilogobius; species Mugilogobius chulae. Next base: position 32,974 of record JBBPFD010000142.1, read on the forward strand.
CCTGCTCCGCGCTTATTCACAATTCTTCTCTCTCTCTCTCCTCAGTCTCGTGCCGTATAGTTGGCCACTTAAAACGCTGACTTTTTTATCACTGCGGTGGTTTTGCGCTGTGTTCTGACGCGGCTGTCAATCATCCGCGAAGCGCACATGTTCAGTGCGGCTCTGCGTCTTGGCCCGAACCCGGCCGGCCCACATTTCTCACGTAGTTGTCGGGCCTGCACGGGCTCGGGCCCAGAATCTAAACTCTAAACACACTGTGTCATATTCATTTTCTGTGTAATTGGTTGTTTTGCAAGAACTCCATTGCACTTTTGCCTTTTTGCGTCAGATAAATTGTCAGATCAAACTATTTTTTTAGCTTCAGAGCTTTAGCCACGCCCCCTTTTTAGTCGACTAATCGGTCGATGGACATGTCTTTAGTCGACCAGAATTTCTTTGGTTGACTACAGCCCTACTATATTTCTGTCTGTATTATTTACACTCAGACTGGACTGTATTCACTTTTCAGATGTGTTTTGTTTTATTTCGTTGCAGTGTTTGTATTTTTCTACTGTGGTGTTCGTTTCATATTATAAATGATCACAAGTGTGGGTTTGGAAATATGCAAAGAGCTGCAGCCATCAATTATTTCATTAGTCGACTGGATTAGTCAGACAGTCAATGATTATTTCTATTTCATGTACATGTGACAAAATTAATTATCCTTTAGTGCTTTTCTAGACAGTAGTAGCAAAAAATAAAATAAAATGGGTCAACTAGAAATCACCAGATTGAAAATTTGTGAAGTCCTTCTAGTTCACGTTTAGTCTCATTATAGTCCTGGTCTGGTTCTAGTTGGACCAGTTTTTGTCCAGTTTTAGCCTTGGCATAGTCCTGGTTTAAACTATAGTTTTTGGTCCTGCTAGTCTTGGTTTAGTCCAGTTTAGTCCTGGTTTAGACCAGCTTAAGTTCTTGTGTATGGATTTAGATAGTCGGCTTTACTTCCTGGTTTAGTAATAAAAATCTTAATGCTAGGTGACAAGTACAATGTTATTATTGGAAAAAAAAGGTTCCTTACCATCTGCTCCTATGACTTCATCCTATTCTACAGGACAGAATTCTGCGTTGCTTTAGTGGTATTCAGCTCTGCAGTAATAGTTAAAGTGACTTTTATGGTGAAGATTTACGTGCACTGTACTTGGGAACATTTTTCATGAATATAGACATGTTTGAAGTCTTAACGTGAAAACATATAGCAATTTGGAACAACTTTATTATGAAAACAAGCCTGCTTTGTAGTAAAATAAATTTTATCAAACAGCAGGTCTTAAATTACTCATGTTTATTGTTGGAAAGTACATGACAATTTTGTATTTTATCAAAATCGCAAGCAAGTAGGTGAAAACAGGAATTTTCTGAGAACTGAAGCATCAGCTACAAGACAATACAAGATTATTTAAACATACATGAATCAATCCAAACACAACTGTGAGTAAACTAATGATGAAAGACACTGTTAGAGCAGGATTATAAACTCAATCTTCACAAAATGTACCTTAAACTAATGTGATTGATTGTAGTTACACAAATGTCCCTAAAAGTGGTTAGTTGTCGTTGAACGGTTACGTCATATTGAACCTTTCTTCGCGTCCAAACAGATCTGTCCCGTTTTGTCCTCGGTGACTTTAGAGGTCGGGACATTTCCTCTGAATAACAAAAGCTTTTAGCCGAGTCCAGTGCTTCTGTGTCAGCTGCGTCCCCTGAGAGACCCGTGTCCTCGCGCAGGCATCTGTGTGCAGAAGGAGCATTTAGATTCTAATGTGGTTTTGTCCTGGTCAGTCCGGCCTGGATCAGACCTGCTTCAGTCTGTGTTTTTGTTCTGCAGCAAAAGTAAATCATAATTCTACATTTTGTTCTTTGTAAACTGAAATATTGATATGAATGGCTTAGTAATGGAAACAGATTCTTGTCAGATTGGCTTCTCTTTACACGACAACGAGTTACGTGTTCATTGAATCGGCGTTCCATTGGATACGATTCAAGAGTAGGGATGGGACGATATTAGAATTTGCACTCACGATTAGTGTGACCAAAATAATCGCGATTAACGATATTATCACGATAATTTACTAAACATATAGGTGTACAGTTTAAAAGTCTCTAAAACATTTATTACTGCACATAATGTATGTGTTTGTACAACTACTTATTGTATTTTGGTCTAAGTGGAATCAACAATGATTCAAGTGAACAAATGTGAACACATGTTGAGCAAAAATCATTTAACTTTGTCTCAGAGTTTGTAATTAATCTGAATAGTCTCATATTCGTGATTATCATCATGTGCTATCACCGCGATTATTTAATTGCAGCCGTTTATTATCGTGATTAACAATAATATCGTCCCATACCTATTCAAGAGGTAGTTTCAGGAGCTGGTTCAGTGAATGCACCACAGTGTAAACAGGAAAAAAACAGTTGTTAATGAAGATGTTACGTCACTGCTATAAACGCGCAGGAGCCGCTACTTTAAGACCGTAGAAGAAGACTGCCCAGTCACCAAAATGTCCCTATACCAAAGCACCTTTCATTCTCATTAAGTAAGCCAACAGTGCCCAGCTTTCTTACCGGTGTGTTGCAGAGGAGACACAAAACTAATCTCCCAAAGCCTCTCCGGGTGGTGATTCAATTAGTCCATTCAAATTGTGTGTTCAGAAAAAATAATGTTTGAAGCTCTACAACAAGTAGGCTATTATTCAACCGTGAACGCGCAGGACAGCTATCCAAGTGTCTGCGCCTGGTAAAAGCGAGCTGTCCTCCCTGTATTTGTGTCCAACTCTCGGCGATCTGTGTCTTCACCGCGCACTGGTCCCCGCACACATCACTGGTCCTCATCGGTCCTCCCTGTGTTTGTTTTGAGAAGTCTCCCTTTTAACTCGTGCGCTGGTCCTTGTTGCTTCCTTCGCCATTTTATTGATATGAGGAACTTGTAAACCTGTCAGTGCTCGTGTTATCAGGCTGCGTGGGGTCACGGTCAAGTCTCTGGAGTCCTAGCACAAAACCGCCAACTCCTGACGTGGCATAAGAACTACAGCATTTTCGGTCTGTCTGTGTTTTCATGTAAAGGAAGATTAGCTCGCGACGACATTATAAAAACTGTGAGCACAAAACGTTACGATTGTGACAGGTTTCTGGGGAACGTTGTCTTATAAACTAGGCCTAAGAAGCTCCGCCTCTTCCTAGTCTCTGCTTCATATTCTCCACTACAGCTACAACTACCTTATTTTAGTAATCAATTTTTCTTTTGATTAAAAATCAGTTAGTTGTTGTAGTGTTTCTGCTTTGTAGCATCACTAGCCTTTAATTTGCTGAGACTTAAATTTGACCCGAGTTATTGTCACTTGAGGATATAGACTCAAAGTAATGCTGGTGTTCCAGTTTGTCCTTCAGAGGTTTGGATGTTTCAAGTGTAATATAATAACTCGGTTTTAGTTTGGTTTATGTCCTG